>JAVJIF010023606.1:0-65435 GCA_038442645.1 Agave tequilana
TCATTTAGGCTTTATTCTTTATTTAATTAATTACTCAAGGCCTGCACACATTAAATAATAAAACATTAGTAATAGTGCATAATTATAGGAATAAAATATGGAAATATGATAGTAAATGTAGTGATAAATATACACTTTTTACTACCTATCACACCCCCACACTTATCTTTTGCTCGTCCTCGAGTAAAAATCAAAAAGAAAGAGAAAACTAATCTAGCTAACTCACTTTCGTAGGAATCACGGTTGCACTTAGCATGTGCAACAAGCCGTTAAAACCCCTAAGTTAACCTAGAGGACGATGTGTTGTCTCGTGAGGGTTTCAGCGGATTACACCCACAAATCCATAAGAAGGAAAATATTTGAAAATATGTTTGAAGAAAACTAAGTAATCTATAAGTTTTTAGGATTATCATTTTTATTCATTCTTAAACTTAGTCTTTATATAGTAAATTCTTATCCATTTTAGGTAAGGATCAAAATTGAATTTTTGTATAGTCTTTTTCGTTACCAAAAGTCATATGCATCCTTGTGAATCTATACTAGGAATTCCTTAACTTGGACTCTCATGCCTCTTTATTATTATATTAATTTTTTTAAATATGTATAACTCATCTAAATTTTCTTTCGTGTAAGTATTAAGGCTTCTTGAGGCCCTCATACCTAACTAATTGACTATTAGATGTGTTAGTACATATATAAATTATTTTTCTTAGTTTCCTTAGCCTTTCTAATCCACCATGTAGCGAACTTAAAGTCGGTGGCTCCCAAACCGGTCAGTTTTAGGGCACCGGGTGAGAAACACCCCACGGACTTAAGGATTCGAGTGAACTAGGCCACAAAACTAAGGACTTTATTATAAAATCACCTTTAGGCGTGAATACTTATGCTTCTTGAGGCACATGTATCCAGCTTAATCAGTGAATTCCCTATATATATAATATATATATATATATATATATAATATTATATATATTATAATATATATATATATTATATATATATATATATATTTTCTAGGCACAAGAGTCTTTGTCTTAGAATCCTGGATATGTAAATGTATTAGGTATGCACATTTCATTAAGGTAAAAAATCAAGACTAATTACTTATTCAATTTCCTCCTATACCTAAAAATTCAACAATTATTTATTTTGACCAAGTTTTTAGAAATTAATCATGATCTTCTTAATTCTTAAGACTACTTAGATTTCTTTCAAAGATAAGTCAAATATTGTCCCTTTTTTTTCAAAATTTTTTATTAGTTAGTATCTAACTATGTTAGTATGTTTAGTAAAGCCTCCCCCACACTTATTTCATGCATTGTCCTCAATGTATGAATGTATGCATGTATGCATGAAAAAGAAGAAAGGGAAGGCAGATGTTACCTCAAGGTGGTGGTTCCGGTGGTGGTCTAATTGGTCCACGAAATGCGGCCAATCTACTTTTCGTGGAATTCGGAGGAACCCACCAGCAATCTTTCTTGTATAACCCACTAAAATGATGTCTGTATGAACATTTTTAAATTTCCATCCCATCTAATTTCCAAATTTCATAGTTATTTTCAGATTCAATTGTGTCACCGCCTTGTCCCAAAATGGAGTGTGAAAAGATGGAATGATTGACTTGGACGTCAGAAGTACGGGAACGAATACCGACTCAGGAAAGAAACTTAAATCAAGTAAGGGTTCAGGAGTCAATTTTGGTTCAAGAAGGGGGTCCAAATCAAGAAGTTGAAACTCAAGTCCACAATCATTTTCCCACAATGGAATGTGACTTAATATTAGTGATTCAAGTTCAGGAATGATAGGTGTGGGAATCAAAACTGACTCTAAAATATACCTAAGTCGGGTAACAAAACAGGAGTCAAAAATGATTCGGAATTTGAACTTGATCATAGATTTGAGAATCTAGGTCACATTTCTCATTGAGTTCAATGTCATAAAAATGAGAACTTGCTAATTTATCCATGGTACTTTCAAATTATAAAATTGGTCAAGTTCAATATGATCATCAAAAATGGTGTGATTCAATTTCATGATGAATTGGCACAGGATCCATGTTGACTCGGGGGAAAGATTGAAATCAGGTAGAGACACCGAGTCATATTGAATCAGGAAGTAAAATTGAATCACCAAGTTGGGGATCAGGATCATATTCATGCTCAAGTTCTATTTCAGGAAAGGAATAACTTGCCAAACTATCAATATCATTCTCAAAATTGGAGTTTGGGCAAGTTCAAATGATTGTATTGAATTAGAATCTTGTTGTCCAAAACAACGTGGCTCGTCGGCTCTAACAGAATGGTTAGCAACATCAGAAATGGCCGAACGGTGAGAACGTAAGTTTGAACCATCATATCTATTTCATGATCACAAGCGATTCTAGCCTGAGTCATGGTTTCAAGCATCGTTTCATAGTCGATTGGTGCATCATTTTGTTGTGATTGGACTTGAAAAGATGAAGTGTTGTTGGGACAATCGTGATGAAATTGTGTTCGGTCAGATTCTGTGATTGTTGCTTGACTTCACGCATCATCATGTCCAAGATTGATGGTGATTGTTGCTTGGACTCATGCATACATCATTTCCAAGATAGATGGTTTTCTATTCTGAATTGGTGGATCTGAGTATGAATCTTGAAATATTATGGACAAGGTGGATAAGGAGGACAAGTTGGTTGAAAATTGGACTCGGGGGAGGTGAATCCCATGGACTCTGTGAAGAGTTGAAATTGTTGTGGAAATTATGATCATAAGATGGGGGGGCATGGGTTATATTCATTCGGATAAGACCACTCCGGCACACTAGGTTGGTTAATGTTAGGATGTGCCGGGTTGGTAATATCCGAAAAAGAGGTTGGTGTGTATATGGATTATTATTAAAATGAAAAATTATTGTTATAAGCCATATCACACAATAAAACAGAACAAAAGAAAAAGAAAACAAACAAATAAGCAAACAAAAAAGAAAAAATTCTAACCTAAGTTAGGGTAGACCTATGACCTAGACGACTTCTAACTAGTTAGACTGTCCACGGGAGGTATAATGCAGACTTTGACCACAAGCTAATCAGCCAGGTCAGGGCAAAATTGGTGGGAGGTTTTCCGTCAAAGACATTCCTTAATTAAATAACCACCAATCTTCGGGCTTTCGGCCCTCAATCCCCTTCCTAGACACTGATTTGGCAGGAGTCAATTTCCAACATCGTTCTCCCTTAGGATAATCTCTTAATTGAGTCCGAGATGTCCTTAGGGCCAACGTTACTCATTTTTAGTTAGGCTTGGTTTAGTGAGTGAGGAGATTGTTTGTGGGCCAAGGAAGGGTGATGAAATCCCCACCTTATCTTATTTATAGGACAAGCCTTAAGTCAATTTAGTGCACGTGTAAAACAATAGACAAATATTCACTCAAAAGCAGTAAATCAGCCAAGGGTGCTTCCTAGTCTATATGCAATGCGAACGTACCTTGTCTCCAGCACCTCTTCAACAGAAATTTAAAAAATAAATAGACACGTGCCTATATGCAAGAGTCTAATTTTTTTTTCAACAAATAGGTTACTGTTAATTAAAACAGTGTGCAGGGTGATCACAGAGAAAAGTTAACAGAGCAGTAAACAAATCTTTCAATTTGTAGCAACCTACAGAAAACAACCTGAGTAGTTCACTACTCAGGCCGCGGAAACGCGGCTATTGCCGCGCAAACGCGGCTCTGTAGTAGGCTCTGCTGCTCTGCCTTCGAGGGCAGAGGCACAGAGTTGCTATATGTCCTTTTTTGCTGTTAGTTTTCCTGTTCTCTGAACCAGCAAACAAAAAGAATAAAAGAATTAGTTTTTTTTTTAGAGAATACTTACCGTCCCTCCCCGGCAACGACGCAAAAATTTTGATTGAGTTTTTACCTGCACACAAATATAGAATTTCAGTTTTAAGAATAGGATGTGCAAGGTGCTCAATACTACCACTATAGCAAGTGGCTATGCGGGCGTGATCCACAGGAGGGACTAGCGATGGAAGCTTGTTTAGTAAGTTCTCTAAAGTGTTTGAATTAATAGTTGTTAAAGTCATGTTAGAAAGAAAGTGGTAGATTAAGAAGATGGAGAAATAGAAGTGATATTTATAATGAGATTGAGAAGTGTGAAAGAGATGGGAATTTGATGATTTTACACAAAAAAATAAAAGAAAACTAAAAACTAGAACACATACTTACCTCTTCTGCATGTTTACCTTTGAACTGTTGCAACGACTTACCTGTCTTTGAAGGCATTCAAGCATGGTGTATAGGATCTTCCTCCTTCTCGATCTACACTACGAAAACAAAAGACAAACTATACTAGCAAGAGAAGGTTTGTTCATCACCATAGGCCATCAAGGGCACTTCAACGGCTAAGCAGTCTCGAAGCTATCAGATTCTCTTGGATGCAAGACATCAGAGGGAAACAAAAACAAAACAAGAATAGAAGAACAAAAACAAACTTTGAGTTGATTCAATTAACAATAGAAGAAAAATTTTACTTACCACCGATGTCACCTCAGTACAAGCTTGATCTCCTTCCTCCATGAAAATATCCTCTCCTCTCAGTTACATAAAAAAATAAAAATTACAAAAAGAAAATAAAACCTAATCTGCAAGTTAGCCTCAGAGAACCCCTAGATTTGGCTCTGTACTTGACTGTTCGCCCTTCTCTGTTGCTCTGCAAGGGTATTTATAGGAGACGGAAGAAGTAGAGTCCCAGTACGACTCTCCTGCGAAAATAGGTAGTCCATCTCATCCATCTGGCCGTGGAAACGCGGCTTTGGCCGCGTTTCCGTGGCCACAGCCTTGTCTCTGGCCACGCGCTTTCGCGCGTGGCCTCCTCTGGTCCGTCCATCTAGGTATATCTTTTTAGATCTGGCATCCCGACTCTTTATTTTGAAAATTCGGGATAACTTGGGAAACAAGTTACCCTAAATCCAAATCTCTTCAAAACGAATTTTATCTTTGCACTTCCTCCTTTTATCTTTATCCTCATCCTGCAAGCATTTAGGATTGAATAGAAGTCTATCCCTTTCCTCTTCTTTTAGTAATTGCAACTTTTGCACTTGATATTTGCAACTTTGGGGCCGTTTGTTTCGCGTAAAAGTCCGTAATTCGTAAATGACTTACAATCCAGTTACAACTACGGCGTTTGTTTGGACCGTAATTCGCAAAAGACTTACGTAACTCAACTAACACTCACTTGCAACCCAGTTACCACTCACTTACAGCCCAGTTACAGTTAATTTTGTGGTCATACAAATTTGTATTATTTTTTATATTAATATTAAAAAAAATTAATATTTAACTTTTTTAATATTTATTTGCAGTATTAAAACTTTTAAAATCACCAAATAGTTAATTTTGTGGTCAACTTTTTCACTTACGACTTATACATTACGACAACCAAACACCGTAAAGTACAATACACTTTCTCACTTTACAATTTTATATTACCAACCAAACACCGTAAAATTTACATACATGTAACTCATTTACAATTGTAAAGACTTTACCAATTACATTACGAATACGGCCAGTTACGACAACCAAACAGACCCTTTGGCACTTGGTAATTGCAACTTTTGCATTAGGCTTGCACATGGGCTTTTTGTGGCTTCTGGGCTTCATTTAGGCTTTATTCTTTATTTAATTAATTACTCAAGGCCTGCACACATTAAATAATAAAACATTAGTAATAGTGCATAATTATAGGAATAAATATGGAAATATGATAGTAAATGTAGTGATAAATATGCACTTTTTACTACCTATCAGGTAACATCAAAATTGGTACATCTCTTTTTATATAAAATATTGCTTTAGTATATGGTCTCAAATATAATTTATTAAGCATTAGTCAATTATGTGACAAAAGCTTGTAATGATGAATTAGTCAAGGGTTATTTTAATGATTCTACTTGTAATATAGTTGATAAGAAAAATAATTCTTGTGTGCTTTCCGATTATCGTGAAACAAATTATTGATATGATGAACTAAGATTGTAATGTTACTTGTTTATTTGCAATTAATAAAGATTCATAATTATAACATAGAAGATTAGTCATGTTTCTTTTGATCATTTATCCCGTATTAGTTCTAAAGAGGCGGTGAAGGGTATTCTTAAGTTGAGATTTGAAAAAGGATCAAATTTGTGATACGTGTCAATTTGGGAAAAAATCAAGTCCTATTTCAAATCCATTAAGGATATTATGAAATCACATCTATTAGAATTGATACATATGGATTTGTTTGATCTGATCAAAACTAAGAGTTTAAGTGTAAATCGTTTTGTTGTCGTTCTTGTTGATGATTTTTCAAGATTTAATTGGGTTTTCTTTTTGGAACACAAAGATGAAGCTTTCTCGTATTTTAATGTTTTTCGAAAGAGTGTTGGAAAAGAAAAAAATTTTGATTTTGCGTATTTGAAGTGATAGAGGTGGTGAGTTTGTCAACCACTTTTTTATTACTTATTGTAAAGAAAATAGAATTAAAATGACCTTTCATGTTTTAGAACTCTACAATAAATGGAATCATCGAAAAGAAACTCTCCAAGAGATGGTTAGGACTATGATTAGTCAATACGGACTTGATCGGTTGCTGATATTGCACATTCATTGTCACATTCTCATGCTTATTATATAATAAACTCTACTTTTAATCCTAATTATTGTCTAATTTATATGCAGGCTATTGCTAAAGGGAAGGAAAGAAAGAGAAACGAGCCCAAAAGCCCATCAAAATTCTGATTTAATTCAGAATTAATTTGAAATCAGAAAATCAGGGCAGATCAAGGCGAATCAGAGAGGATAAAATCGATTAAACATCGGTTAGAACAAATCTCTACAAATCGATCGGTTAAAGCCAAAGATCAAAGGCAGTTTCATCAAATCCAGAATCCAAAACTGCAAATCTAGAAGGAGATAACATCATATCACGAAACCAGGAAGCGCGCGCCACCCCCCAGGTGTGGTCATGTGGCCACACTTTTACCGCGAAAATGTGGCAAAAGCTGCGTTTCCACGACTTTGTTGAAGCCGTTAGGGGAGCGTTTGCTCCCCTATCTTCATACGCTCTCCTCTATTGGGTTTTTGCCTATAACTACTGGGTTTTCGAAGACTACAGGGAGCGACCAAGCAGAAATAGATTTTAAACCAGTTTTTTATTCTTTTTAGTGTAGGTTTTTTATTTTTTTCTTTTATGTAATTTTTACTTTTCTTTATGTAACTGAGAGGAAAGACGAGTTTCAAGGAGGAATGAGAGAGCAAGCTTGTACTGAGAGTGACACCTGTATAAGTAAATCTTTTCTTCTATTGTTATTTGAATCGAATCGAAGTTTCTTTTTCTTCTTTTCTCTTATTTTCATTTACTCTCCTCTGATGTGTTGCAATCCAAGTGAATACGATAGCCTCGAGACTGCTTCGCCGTTGCCAGTGCCTTTGATGGCCTATGGTGATGAACAATCATTCTTTTATTAGTTTAGCTTACCCTTTTATTCTTAGTATAGATCAAGAATGGGAAAGATCCTACACGCCATGCTTGATCGCCTTTAAAGACTAGGTAAGTCGTAGCTACGGATCCAAGGTATATGAGCACTGAAGAGGTAAGTAATTTATAGTTTCTTTTCTTTTAATTTTAAGTTTAGATCACCAACTCCACAATCTCCCAACTCTTTTATCACTTTTTTTTAATTTCTTTGTATAAGTCCATTTTCTATTTTTTTCACTTTGTCAATCTACCACTTTCTTCCTAACTTAACTTAACCTATTTTCCTTTTCTTTTAAAGAACTAAAAGAAGATCTTTAATCATTGAATGTAACTTAAGAGAACTTAAAAAAAGCTTCCATCGCTAGTGATCGAAACTTTACCTGCACACAAAATATAGAATTTAGATTTAGAATTAAAGGTGTGCAAGTGTTCAATTCGAATCCGCTGTAGCAAGGCTATGCGGGTCGTGATCCTCAGGGAGGGACTAGCGATGGAAGCGTTTGTAAGTTTTACTCTAAAAATTATTTATTTTTATTATTTACAGTTAAGTTAGAAAGAAAGAAAGTTGGGAAAAAGAAGTGGTATTTACAATGAAGTGGAAGAAAAGAATTTAGGAAGATGTGGAAGATGTGGATCTAAACTAAAGAAAGAAAAGAAAGAAGATAACACGTACAAACCTCTTCAGCCTGCTTACCTTCGATCCGTGCAATGATTTACCTTTTCTCGGAAGACTTGCAAGTATGGCGTATAGGATGTTCATCGCCATAAACCATCAAGGATTCTTCTTTGGCTAGGCGGTCTCAATACAATTGGGTCTCATTGTTCGCAAGGCATTAGAGAAAAAATAGAAAGGAGTGAATACTGAGATACACAAGATTGAACAAGAATAAAAAAAAAAAAAAAACAAGAATAAAAACAAGAATTGAAGAACATAAATAATAAAAGAATAAAGACAAACCTTGATTCGATTATAAAACAATGGTGGAAAAATAACACTTACACCGACTGTCACCATCAGTACAAGCAGATCCCTTCCTCCATGAATACATCATCTCCTCTCAGCTTTTATAAAAAGAAAATAAAATTTACAAAGGAGGAAAGAAAATCTAACCTAGAAGAAAGAGAAAAACCTAAACCCTAACTTTTGGCCCTTGGCTCTTCGCTGGACGCTCTGTACGTTGCACTGCAGGGGTATTTATAGCGTGCAGAAGAGAGAAGAAGAGTCCCGGATAAAATCGCCCACGAAATCTGGTAGCCAGATAAGATCAAAGTGCCGCGGAATTGCGACTTTTGCCGCGTTTCCGCGGCACTTTGGTGGTAGATTGCCACGCGCTTTGGCGCGTGGCTTCTCCTGGTCCGTCCATCTGGGCGTTTGCTTCTGGATGTTCGATCCTGGTTCTTTATCGTGGGATATGGATATAACTTGGGAATCAAGTTATCTAGATTTTGAATTTTCCCAATCTCTTTTGAACGAATTTCCCTATCTCTGCATCTTATCTTTGGCTTTTATCCTCATCCTGCAAGAGTTTAGGGTTGGGTAGAAGTCTATCCTTCCCTCATCTTTGATAATTGCAACTTTAGCCCTTGTATATTTGCACTTTGACAATTGATATTTGCACTTTTACACTTGGGCTTCAAATATGGGCTTTTGGGCTTCATTAAGCTTTATTTATTATAAAAATAAGAATTCGAGGCCTGCACACAATAAATCACAAAATGTTAATACATGTGCAGAATTAAATGAATAAATATGAAAATGTGATGGTAAATGTTATGATAAAAATGCACTTTTTACTACCAATCACACCCCTACACTTATCTTTTTGCTCGTCCTCGAGTAAAAACAAAGAAAAAGAAAAAGGAAAGAAAAAACTAATCTAACCTAACTCACTTTCGTAGGAATCACGGTTGCACTTAGCATGTGCAACAAGCCGTTTAAACCTCTAGGTTACCCTAGAGGACGAGTGTTGTCTCGTGAGGGTTTTCAGCGGATTGCACCCACAAAATCCATAAAAAGAAAAATATTTGAATTATATTTGAAGAGACTAAGTAGTCTATAAGTTTTTTAGGATCCTCATTTTTATTCATTCTTCAAACTTAGTCTTTATAAAGTTAATTATTTTCCATTTTAGGTAAGAATTAAAATTGAATTTCTAATATAGTCTTTTCGTTACCAAAAATCATATGCATCCTTATGTTTTAACTAGGAATTCTTTAACTTGGACTCTCATGCCTCTTTATTATTTATTTAAATATATATATTTTTTTATTTTTTTTGATATGTATAACTCATCTAATTTTCTTTCGTGTAAGTACCAAGGCTTTTTGAGGCCCTAATACCTAACTAATTGATTATTAGATGTGTTAATACATATAAGTAATTTTTCTTAGTTTAGGCTTTCTAATCCACCCATGTAGCGAACTTAAAGTCGGTGACTCCCAAACCGGTCGGCTTTAGGGCACCAGGTGAGAAAAACACCCCGCGGACTCAAATTCGAGTGAACTAGGCACGAAACTAAGGTTTTATTATTTTATATTTTTTTTATACTCACCTTTAGGCGTGAATACTTATGCTTCTTGAGGCACATGTATCCAGCTTAATTGGTGATTTTTTTTTTATAATAATAATTTTTTTTTTATATGAGGCACAAGGGTCTTTGTCTTAGAATCCTAGATATGCATTAGGTATGCACATTTCATTAAGGTAAAAATCAAGACTAATTATTTATTCAATTTCTCCTCCTATACCTAAAATTTAAACAATTTATTTATTTTGACCATGTTTTTAGAAATCCTAATCATGATTTTCCTAATCCTTAAAACTAACTTAGATTTCTTTCAAAAAATAAGTCAAAATATTTCCTTTTTATAACATTTTTTTTTAATTTTTTTTTATTAGCAAATTTTGTTAGTTTCTACCTATGTTAGTATGTTAGTAAAGCCCACCCCCACATTATCTCATGCATTGTCCTCAATGTATGAATGTATGCATATATGCATGAAACAGAACAAGGGAAGGCGGAAGTTACCTTAAGGTGGTGGTTCCGGAGGTGGTCTAATTGGGCCAAGCGTTGCTACCCAATCAAGATAACATATAATTTGGTGGAACCCATCAGAAATTTTCCTTACATAACCCACTAAAATATATGTATAATCATTTTAAGAATTTCCACCCCATCAAATTTCCAATTTCATAATAAATTTCAGAGTCAATTTTGTCAACCTCCTTGTCCCAAAATGGAGTATGGAAAGATGGAATTATTGACTTGGACATTATAGGTGCGGGAACGGAATACCGACTCAGAAAAGAAGCTCAAATCAAGTAAGGGCTCAGGAGTCGGGCTAAGTTCAGGAAGTGGGTCCAAATCAATATTTAAGCTCAAGTCCACAATCATCTTCCCACAATGGAATGTGACTCAATGGTGGTGATTCAAGTTCAGGAATGATAGGTGTGAGAATCAATACTGACTCTAAAATATTACCTAAGTCGGGTAACAAAACAGGAGTCAATAATGATTCAGGAATTTGAACTTGATCATAGATTTGAGAATCTAGGTCACATATCTCATTGGGTTCAATGTAATAAAAAGAACTTGCCAATTATCCATAGGACTTTCAAAATTATAAAATTGGTCAAATTCAATATGATCATCTAAAATGGGTGATTCAATTTCATTATGAATTGGAACAGGATCCAATGTTGACTTGGGAAAAGTGAAATCAGGTGGAGACACCGGAGTCATTATTGAATCAGGGAATAAAATTGAATCATCAAGTGGAAGGTCATGATCATATTCATGCTCAAGTTCTATTTCAGGAAAGGTAAAACTTGCCAAATTATCAACAATTGGAGTTTCGGCAAGTTCACATGATGGTACTGAATTAGAATCTTGTTGTCCAAAGCAACTTGGTTCGTCGGCTCTAACAGAATGGTCAACAATATCAGAAATGGCCGAACGATGAGAACGTAAGGATTGAACCATCAAATCTATGTCATGATCACAGGCTAATCTAGCCTGAGTCATGGCTGCAAGCATCCTTTCATAGTCGATAGGTGCATCATGTTCTGATGGACTTGAAAATAGGAAGGGTAATCGTGATGAAGTTGTGAGTCGGTGGACTCACGCATCATCATGTCTAAGATTGATGGTGACTGTTGCTTGGACTCATTCATACTCATCATTTCCAAGATAGATGGATTTCTATTCTGAATGGGTGGATCTGAGTATGAATCTTGGGATATTGTGGACAAGGTGGATACGGGGACAAGGTGGTTGGATATTAGACTCGGGGGACTCGAAACCCCATGAACTCTGTGACGAGTTGAAATTATTATGGAAATTATAGTCATAAGATGGAGGGTGTGGGTTATATTCATTCGGATAAGACCATTCCGACACACTAGATTGGTCAGAGTTATGGTTATACCGGGTTGGTAATATCCGAATAATAGTTAGGCGTGTAATATGGATTAAATTGGAATTATTATTATATGCCATATCACACCAACACAAACAAAACAAACAAATAAACAAACAAAAAAAAGAAAAATTCTAACCTAAGTTAGGGTAGACCTATGACCTAGACGACTCCTAACTGGTTAGACTGTCCACGGGAGGTAGGGTGCAGACTTTGACCACAAGTTAATCAGCCAGGTCAGGGCAAGATTAGTGGGAGGTTTTCCGTCAAAGACGTTCCTTAATTAAATAACCACCAATCTTCGGGCTTTCGGCCCTCAATCCCTTTCCTATACACTGATTTGACAAGAGTCAACTTCTAGCACTGTTCCCCCTTAGGATAATCTCCTATTGAGTCCGAGATGTCCCTAGGGCCAACGTCTACTAATTTTAAGTTAGGCTTGGGTTAGTGAGTGCTTGGGATATGATTTTTGGGTTAAGGAAGGGTGATGAAATCCCCACCTTATCTTGTTAATGGGTTATGCCCTTAAGATGAATTAGTGCAAGTGTACAAGATAAATAGATAAGATTCACTCAAAGCAGAAAATCAACCAAGAGATGAGTCCTATTCTACATGCAATGCGTACGTACCTTGCTCCAGCACTCTTCAACAGTAAAAATAAAGTAATTGAAAGACACGTGCCTAATATGCAAACGTCTAATCAATTTTTATCTTTTGCAACAAATTTTTTTACTATTGATTAATTAGCAGTTTACAGGTATATCACAGAACAAATCAGAACAGAGCAGAAAGCAGTATTTTAAATTTGAAGCAACCTGCAAAAATTGCAGTTAGTAATTCACTACTGAGGCGCGTTTTCGCGGCTCTGGCCGCGGATCCGCGGCACTACAGTAGACTATGATGCTCTGCCTTCGAGGGCAGAGGCACAGAGTAGCTATATGTCCACTGCTGCTGCTGTGTTTCTATTTCCTGTTCTCTAAACCTGCAAATAGAAAAGAATAAAAGAATAGTTAAATTTTTTTTTATTAGAGATAAACTTACCGTCCCTCCCCGGCAACGGCACCAAAATTTGATCGAACTTTACCTGCACACAAAATATAGAATTTAGATTTAGAATTAAAGGTGTGCAAGTGTTCAATTCGAATCCGCGTAGCAAGGCTATGCGGGTCGTGATCCTCAGGGAGGGACTAGCGATGGAAGCGTTTGTAAGTTTTACTCTAAAAATTATTTTTTTTATTATTTACAGTTAAGTTAGAAAGAAAGAAAGTTGGGAAAAAGAAGTGGTATTTACAATGAAGTGGAAGAAAAGAATTTAGGAAGATGTGGAAGATGTGGATCTAAACTAAAGAAAGAAAAGAAAGAAGATAACACGTACAAACCTCTTCAGCCTGCTTACCTTCGATCCGTGCAATGATTTACCTTTTCTCGGAAGACTTGCAAGTATGGCGTATAGGATGTTCATCGCCATAAACCATCAAGGATTCTTCTTTGGCTAGGCGGTCTCAATACAATTGGGTCTCATTATTCGCAAGGCATTAGAGAGAAAATAGAAAGGAGTGAATACTGAGATACACAAGATTGAACAAGAATAAAAAAAATAATAAAACACAGAATAAAAACAAGAATTGAAGAACATAAAATAATAAAAGAATAAAGACAAGCCTTGATTCGATTATTAAACAATGGTGGAAAAATAACACTTACACCGACTGTCACCATCAGTACAAGCAGATCCCTTCCTCCATGAATACATCATCTCCTCTCAGCTTTTACAAAAAGAAAATAAAATTTACAAAGGAGGAAAGAAAATCTAACCTAGAAGAAAGAAGAAAAACCTAAACCCTAACTTTTGGCCCTTGGCTCTTCGCTGGACGCTCTGTACGTTGCACTGCAGGGGGTATTTATAGGTGCAGAAGGGAGAAGAGTCCCGGATAAAGTCGCCCACGAAATCTGGTAGCCAGATAAGATCAAAGTGCCGCGGAATTGCGGCTTTTTACCGCGTTTCCGCGGCACTTTGGTGGCAGATTGCCACGCGCTTTGGCGCGTGGCTTCTCCTGGTCCGTCCATCGGGGCGTTTGCTTCTGGAAGTTCGATCCTGGCTCTTTATCGTGGGATATGGATATAACTTGGGAATCAAGTTATCTAGATTTTAAATTTTCCCAATCTCTTTTGAACGAATTTCCCTATCTCTGCATCTTATCTTTGGCTTTTATCCTCATCCTGCAAGAGTTTAGGGTTGGGTAGAAGTCTATCCTTCTCTCATCTTTGATAATTGCAACTTTAGCCCTTGTATATTTGCACTTTGACAATTGATATTTGCACTTTTACACTTGGGCTTCAAATATGGGCTTTTGGGCTTCATTAAGCTTTATTTATTATAAAATAAGAATTCGAGGCCTGCACACAATAAATCACAAATGTTAATAAATGTGTAGAATTAAATGAATAAATATGAAAATGTGATGGTAAATGTTATGATAAAAATGCACTTTTCACTACCAATCAGCTAGTCCCTCCTTGTGGATCACGACCCCATAGCCACTTGCTATTGCGGTAATATTGAGTACTTGCACTACCTATTCTTAAGTTCTAAAATTCTGTATTTTTGTTTGTAGGTTCCAACTCAATCAAATTTTTGGCATCGTTGCCGAGGAGGGACGGTAAGTAATTCTCTTTTTTAGTTTACACTTTTGGTTAACCTTCTTCTTTGTTCTTGGTGTACAGGTTTAACAACAAGGAATTTTAATTGCAGTGGACATATAAGTGGTCCTGGACTCTGTTCAAGAAAGCAGAGCCCAGAAGCCCTCAAATTTACTACATTTTTGTGGCAATCTGAGTGAACTACTAACCTGTATTTTTTGCAGGTTGGCTGAATTGTAAAGTTTAATATCTGTAGCTATTTATTTTCTTATTTGACTCACTGTACATACATTTCTAACACAACAGTAAAAGGTTAATTGTAAATGCTAAAAATAATTTAGACTTTGCATTTAGGCACGTGTCTATTTCATTACATTTTCTATTTACTATTGAAAAGTGCTGGAGCCAAGGTATGTGTGCATAACATGTAGTATAAGAAAACTTTTGAATTGTTTACATTGCTTGAGTGTTGCTTTTCATGTACACATTGCACTAAATTGATTTAAGGCTTGTCCTATAAACAAGATAAGGTGGGGAAGTCATTATCCTCCCTTAGCCCACAAACAATTTCCTCACTCACTAACCCAAGCCTAACTAAAACTGAGTAAATTTTGGCCCTAGAGACATCTCAGACTCAAATAGGAGACTGACCTAAGGGGAAAGTTTATTTGAATTTAACACTTGCCAAATCGGTGTCTAAAGTTGGTGATTGAGGAGCGAAACTCTGAAGGCTGGTGGTATGACATAATTAGGCTTGTTGCTTTACACACGGATACCTCCCACCAATCTTGCCCTACCTGGCCGATTAACTTGTGGTCAGATTCGGCAATATACCCCCCGTGGACAGTCTAACCAGTTAGGAGTCGTCTACGTCTAAGATCTACCCTAACTTAGGTTAGAATTTTTTCTTTTTATTTGTTTGCTTATTTTTCTTTATTTGTGTTTGACATTTCTTGTATGATATGACTTATAACAACAATTTTTCCAGTTTTAATGGTAATCCATGTTACACCTCGGCCTCTTTTTCGGATATTACCTACCCGACATATAATAACTTTAACCAATTTAGTGTGCTGGATTGGTCTAATCCGAATCAATACAACCTATGCCCCCAATCTTATGACCATAATTTTCAAAATAATTCCAACTCTTCACAGAGTCAATGGGGATTCACCTCCCCCGAGTCCAATTTTCAACCAACTTGTCCTCCTTATCCACCTTGTCCACAATTTTCACAAATTCATTCCCCGATTTTGTTTCCTATACTCCTTTTCTAGACCAACCCATTGAAGAAAAATCCGAGCTAGATAAGAGTATAGAAGCCATGCAGAAGGCCGAACGAAAATTTCAGGCCTCCCCAATTACACAACATTTTCAAGATTCATACTCAGTTCCACTAGTTCAAAATAGAAAAGCATCAATCTTGGAAATGAGTATGCGTGACTCAAGAAATAATCATAAATTTCACTACAAATTTCAGAACAAAACTTCATCTTTTCAAGTCCAATGAACCAATCGACTATGAGAAGCTGCTTGAAGCCATGACTCAGGCTCAAATCACTCATAATCATGACATAGATATAATGGTCAAAACTCTCCATTCTCACCCTTTGACTATTCCTACTGTCGCAAACCATTCTGTTAGAGTCAAAGAATCATGTAGTTTTGGAAAACAAGATTTCATTTCAGTACACCCATTTAAACTTGCCCAGACTCCAAATTTTGAAAACCACATTGGCATTTTGGCAAGTTATCCCTTTCCTAAAATTGAACTTGAGAATGAATATGATCCTGAACCTTAACTTGGTAATTCAATTCTACTTTCTGATTCAATAATGACTCCAGTATCTTCAACTGATTTCAATCTTTTTCCTGAGTCAACAGTGGATCCTATGCCAATTCATCATGAAATTGAATCGCAAATCTTTTATGATTATCATGTTTAACTTGACCAATTTCATACTTTTCAAAGTCCCATTGACAAATTGTCAAGTTCTCATTTTTATGAAAATGAACTCAGTGAGAAATGTGACCTAGATTCTCAGATTTGTGATCCAGTTCAAATTCCTGAATCAATATTGACTCTTGTTTTGTTACCCAACTTGAGAAATAATTTAGAGTCAGTTTTAATTCCTATACCTGACATTCTTGAACTTGAATCACCAATATTAAGTCACATTTCGTTGTTGGAAAATGAATGTGGACTTGAGTTTCAACTTCTTGATTTGGACCCACTTCCTGAACCAATATCGACTCCTGAACCTTTACTTGACTTAAGTCACTTTCCCGAGTCGGTATTAGTTTCTGTATTTTCTAAGTCTAACTCAATCATTCCATCTTTTCAAACTCCATTTTGGGACAAGGGTGTTGATAAAATTGACTCCAAAATTATTTGTGAAATTTGAAAATTATATGGGGTAAAATTCTTAATAAAAATCATTCATGTATACATCATTTTAGTGGGTTATATTAGAGAGGTTTCTTGTGGGTTCCTTCGAACTCCACGCAAATTAGATTGCGCCGCATTTCGTGAACCACTCAGACCATCACCTGAACCACCACCATAAGGTAATATTTTCCTTTCCTTTCTTCTTTTTCATGCATCTATGTATTAATCCATACATTGAGGACAATACATGAGATAGGTATAGGGGAGGGTTCTAACATAACCTAGGTTTTCCTTTTATTATAAAAAATAGAATTTTTTTATTATTAACATTTTATTTACTTTTTAAAACTTTTTGAAAATAGAAATAATATTTTGACATATTTTTTGTAAGAAATTAAGTCAATTTTAAGGAATAGGAGAATCATAATTAGAATTTATTATACTTGTTCAAAATAAGATTATTTGTTTGATTTCTAAGGTTAGGAAAAGATTTAGAAAAGTAATTTAGTCTTGATTTTTACCTTGATGATATATGCATGTTTTATACACTTAGGATTCAAAAACAAAAATTCTTATGCCTTATAAAAAAAGAAAAAGAAAAAGAAAAAAAATATATATATATAAATCTTCTGATTAAGCTGGGTATTTGTGCCTCATAAAGCATAAGTATTCACGCCTAAAAGCGGTTCATATAATAAAATCCTTGCTCGAGTTCTTAAGTCCCTGGGGTATTTTCTCACCCGGTGCCCTAAGACCGTTTGGTTTGAGAGTCACAGATTAAAAGCTCATTCATGGGAAGATTAGAAAGCCTAATAGAACTAAGGAATAATACCACCAAAAATAAAAAATTAGTAATAAATAAATAAGACATAAGAGTTAGAGTTAAAGAACCCTTAGTCAAATTTCACAGCCACGAAGGTGCATATGACTTAAGGTAAAGTAATGACTAGATGAGAAGTACAATTTGACTCCTTACTTTGATTGATAATAAATTTTTGAATAGAGACTAAGTTTAGGAATGAAATATTCAGTTTTTCTATAACTTATAGTTTACTTAGTTCTTACAATAATATTTCAAATATTTTTCTCTTTCAAAATATGTTTTCAAAATACTAACATTTTTCTCTTTCTTTATGAATTTTGTGGGTGCAATCCACTGAAAATCCTCATAAGACAAAACTCATCCTCTAAGGGAAACCTAGAGGTTTAACGGCTTGTTGCACATGCTCAGTGCAATCGCGCAACCTGCGAAAGTGGTCTAATAATTTTTGATTTAGTTTTGTTGTTTTGCTCGAGGACGAGCAAAAGATAGGTATGTGGGTGTGATCGGTTGCTGATATTGCACATTCATTGTCACATTCTCATGCTTATTATATAATGAACTCTGCTTTTAATCCTAATTATTGTCTAATTTATATGCAGGCCCATTGCCAAAGGGAAGGAAAGAGAAATGAGCCCAAAAGCCCATCAAAATTCTGATTTAATTCAAAATTAATTTAAAATTAGAAAATCAGGGCAGATCAAGGTGAATCAGAGAGGATAAAATTGGTTGAACATAGGTTAGAACAAAACTCTACAAATCGATCGGTTAAAGCCAAAGATCAAAGGCAGTTTCATCAAATCCATGACCCAAAACTGCAAATCCAGAAGGAGATAGCATCATATCATGAAATCAGGAAGCGTCATCCCCCGGGTGTGGCCACGTGGCAACACGTTTGCCACGGAAACGCGGCAAAAGCCGCGTTTTCGTGACTTTGTTGAAGCCATTAGGGGAGTGTTTGCTCCCCCTATCTTCGTACACTCTCCTCTATTGGGTTTTTGGCTATAAATCTGGGTTTTCGAAAACTACAGGGAGCGACCAAGTAGAAATAGATTTTAGGCCAGTTTTTCATTCTTTTTAGTATAGGTTTTTTATTTTTTCTTTTATGTAATTTTTCTTTTCTTTATGTAACTGAGAGGAGAGACGAGTTTCATGGAGGAATGAGAGCAAGCTTGTACTGAGGGTGACACCGGTGTAAGTAAGTCTTTTCTTCCATTGTTATTTGAATTGAATTGAAGTTTCTTTTTCTTCTTTTCTCTTGTTTTCATTTACTCTCCTCTGATGTGTTGCAATCCAAGTGAATACGATAGCCTCGAGACTGTTTCACCATTGCAAGTGCCCTTGATGGCCTATGGTGATGAACAACCATTCTTTTGTTAGTTTAGCTTGCCCATTTATTCTTATCGTAGATTGAGAATGGGGAAGATCCTACACGCCACGCTTGATCGCCTTCAAAGACTAGGTAAGTCGTAGCTATGGATCTAAGGTATATGAGCACTGAAGAGGTAAGTAATTTTTAGTTTAGATCACCAACCCCACAATCTCCCAACTCTTTTATCACTTTTTTTTATTTCTTTGTATTAATCCATTTCTATTTTTTTCACCTTCTCAATCTACCGCTTTCTTCCTAACTTAACTTTAACCAATTTTTCTTTTCTTTTAAAGAACTAAAAGAAGAACTTTAACCATTGAATGTAACCTAAGAGAACTTCCATCGCTAGTCCCTCCTTGTGGATCACGACCCGCATAGCCACTTGCTATTGTGGTAGTATTGAGTACTTGCACTGCCTATTCTTAAGTTTTAAAATTCTGTATTTTTGTGTGTAGGTTCCAACTCAATCAGGACTCTCTCAATATTTATGAGCCGAGGCCGTAAAACATTAGATTACAATATAAATAGAGTTCATTTTCACAAAAATTTGAACAAAATCCATTTGAGATTTATCATTTGAGAAAATCAAATGTTTCAAATTTTAAAGTTTTTGAGTGTAAATGTTTTGTTTTAAAAACCAAAAATTAATTAGAAAAGTTTGAAGCTAAATCTTATGAAGGAATTTTTTTATGTTATTCCAACACTAGTAAAGCTTATAAAGTTTTCAATAGATCAACTTTGACTATTGAGAAATCTATGCATTTTAAGTTTGAGGAATTTAACCCTCTTGTAAAAAATATTGTAGATTGTCAAATTGATTCTTTAGGAGAAGATATGGAGAATATGTCAACGAAGGACTCACCGGATTAAGAATAAAAACCAAGAGAAGATCCAATTAGTGAAGTTCAAGAAGTGCAAGAAGAAATCCAACCAACTCAACTACTTTCGAAGGATTGGAGATACGCTACAAGTCATCTTAAAAATCTCATCATATGTGATGTATCAAAGGGAGTAACTACTAGATCCAAATTTCATGATATTTGTGGACATTATGCTTTCATTTCACACATTAAACCCAAGAATATCCTCAAGGCTGAGGGTGACTCATATTAGTTACTTGCCATGCAATAGGAGCTCAAATAATTTGAGTGTAACCAAGTTTAAAAGCTTATTCCTAGACCCCATGATAGACAACCATTATTACTAAATGAGTCTTTAGAAACAAGTTGACTGAGTGGGGTAATATAGTTAGAAAGAAGGCTAGAGTAGCGCCCAAAGTTACAATCAAATCGAGAAATCAATTTTGAAGGAACCTTTGTACCGGTGGCACGACCTGAAGCCATACATATAACCCATGCTTTTATCTCATTTAAAGATTTCAAGTTGTATCAAATGGATGTTAAAAGTTTTTTCGTAATGGTTGCATTGATGAGGAGGTATATGTTGAACAACCTCCCGGGCTTGTTGATCCTACGCATTCCAATCATGTATTTAAGATAGAAAAGATTTTATCTGGTTTGAAACAAACTCCAAGAGTTTGATATGAAAGGCTTAATAGTTTTTTTAAATAAAGATTTTGTTAAAGGTAAAGTACATACTACATTGTTTACCAAGCATGTTGATAATGATATTTTAATTATGCAAATTTATGTTTTATATTGATGATATTATTTTTGGTTCTACTAATGAAAATCTATATAAAGAGTTTGAGTTATGTGTGAAGGAAGAATTTGAAATGAGTCTGATGGGTGAGCTCAGCTACTTTTTTGGGCTCTAAATCAAGTAAAGTAGTGATGAAATCTTTGTGAACCAAGCCAAATATACCAAAGAGTTAAATCAAAAAATTGGGCTAGAAAACGCGGAGATTAGCAAGACTCCAATGGTTACAACAATCAAGCTTGATAAGAACGAACAAGGTAAAAGTGTTGACATTAAATTATATTACAGTATGTTTAATAGTTAGTTATATTTGACGGTGAGTAGACTGGACATTAGTTTAGTGTTTGTGCTAGATTCTAATCATGCCCTAAATAATCTCATTTGAGTAGGGTAAAATGCATTATCAAATATCTTAATGACACTATTGGTATTGGCTTGTGATATCTGAAGAACAGACAATTTAACATGATGAATTATTCGGATGCCGACTATACTGTTGTAGAGTGGATAGGAAGAGCACTAGTGAAAGTTGTCAATTTCTAAGAAATTGTTCTATTTCGTGGTCTTCTAAGAACCAAAATTTCATGGCCCTCTCAACCGTCAAGGCGGAGTATGTTCCCGTCGGGGCTTGCTGTGCACAAGTCCTTTGGATGAAACAAACTCTCATTGATTATGATTTAAATTATGATCATATGAAGATTTATTGTGATAATACTAGTACTATTCATATGATAAAATGCAAATCAACATAATAAGACGAAGCATATAGAGATTCGATATCACTTTCTTAGATATCATTATGAGAAAGGAGATATTGAAATCGATTATATTTCTACCGATTTATAATTGACCGATATTTTTACAAAACTTCATACTTACAATAGATTTTCCTTTATTTGTAGTGAATTGAATGTTTGCATGATAGAAATTTGATTTTTATGTCTGGAATTCAATTGGTATCAATTTCAGTTGGTATTTTTATTAGTTTTTAAAAGTACTTCATCTCATTTTTTATGTACGACATAAAGGGCGAGAAGAAATTTTGAGTTATTTTGTTTTGTGTTATTTTAAACTACTTACATTCTCTTGTTTCATGCAATATTTAGCTAGTTATTGTTATTTTCTATTGCATATGATTTTGATGGATGGTGGAATGGATGGATGGATGGCCGCTTATACATATTGCTTAATCAAACTGATATTATTAATAAGCATGTGACGTGCTTATCTTTTGTTATACATACATACATACATACATCATACATACATACTATATATATATATATATATATATATATACATATATATATATATATATATATATATAGTCATGTTGAACTTGATTTATATAAGAATATTTTTAGGGGGAGTTTTTCAAAGCTCTTCATTTTTATAAAATAACTAATAAGTTATGTTATCATTAAAAAGAGGGAAATTGCTGGCCCAAGGGTACAATCACCTCTTTGTTTTAATGATTCTAAAACTCATGTGGTTAAGTGTTACTAATCAAGATCAAGTGTTTTTAAGTTTATAGGTTTCAAGAGTTAGGTGTTTAGCTTCACTCTTCTTTCAAAAGAAGGCATTGAGACACTCAAGTTGATTCAAGCATGGGACTAAAGCTCGAAAAGTCAAAACTTAAATTATGGAGAAGCCCACTTGAATAGGACTTGAAGATAGTACAAATTCTTATAAGAATTTGTACTATAAGAATTTAGAATGTTAAATTTAGGGTATTCGAATGGATGCTCAAGAATTTCACACACACAAAAAGATTTTTCAAAATATAATTTTTATAGTTTTCATGATTTAGTTTTTGATAGACAATATATCTTCAATTAATTTTTATCTGTTTTCGTAATTTAATCCTACTCAAAATATTTCAATATCTATATATAGTTTTATAAAATATCAAAAGATTTACAAACAATTTTCAAAAACAAAGAGTTTAACGTTTTTGGGCTACGCCGGTGGACCACCCGATGGACCGCATTTTGTGCAGAGTATTTCTGTGCTCTAGATGGTCGACTGCATATGCACAAAACATGCACAAAGCCTAAGCTCAGGGACCGATCGACCGCCTGGTCCATCAGTGGTCCCAACTCTATTCAGGCAGTCTCTGGTCCATTGATCGTGCGGTCGATCGCCAGGCCTGTACTGACTCTGAGCTAAGTTTGGCTCTCTGGACGATCGACCGCTTGGTTAATCGTCTGCAACGGCTAACTTCTGTTAGCCATGCCGGTAGACCTCCTCACGTGCAAAAATGACAGCAGCCTTTTTAAAACGGTTATATTTGAATTTAAATTGTTTTGTTTTATACCCAAACAGATATATTTTGCTTTTTCAGGGTTTTATCAGGTGTTTAATAACTAGATTAACTCTCTAATGATATTCTCCCTCTTTCTATTCTTTGTAGAGAGTTTCAATTAAGAAAAATTCCTAGAAAATTGTTTGAAACATTTAAGAAAAATTCAAGTTTCAAGTTTTTAAAAGAGCTTTCATTTTCTACTCATTTTGTGCAAGTTTTCAGCTTTCAAAGATCAATTTGTTACTGATTTTCTCTCACAAACTTATTGAGCCCCAAATCTACAATCTATACTATATGAAGTTGTATTTAAGAGAGTTTGTGATCTTGAGGTCACCAAATGATTGTATTCTTCATTTTCTTTGAGAGCTCATCTTGGGTAGAGGATTGAAGGTTGGAGCTGAGGCTTCGGGTCTTGTGGATTCTATTGTAGTGGAGTTCTAGTGGAGATAGTGAAAATTCTTCATTGCGGTAAAGGCGAGGATGTAGAGCAAGTTACTCTAAGCTCGAAACAGATATTTTGTGTTTGCGATTGCTACTCTCTCTTACTCATTCCTAATTACTTTTGTTTGTTTATAATTGCCTCATATTTATTCACTTGATACTTATTACTCTATTCTTCTTGCTATTATTTTATTGGTTGTATTCATTCAATTAAGAATTGATTTGAACGCCTCAACTCTTCTTTAAGAGGAATTTTGAGGAGAAGTTAGAGCTCTTAACGGATTATCTGTCTTCACTTCTTGGTTTTGATTTGCTGAGTAGTTATAAATTTAATTGTTGTATTTTTCGCACTTAATTAGCACATTACATATTCACCCTTTATAGGTGATTTCTAGAGAGAGCTGTAAAGTAAAAAGAGAAAAGAGAGAAAGAGAGAGCTTTAAAGAGGGGGGAATGGGAGAGAGGTATTTAGAGAGAGGGAGAGAGGGTATAACCTCACCTCATCACCGCATAACAACAACAACAATAATAATAAAGATAAAAAAATATATATCATTATAATGCACATGTATATTGTATTACACACAAATATAAATACCCACATATAAATACTCATATACTTATAGATATAAATACACACATGAAAATATATTTATTTGTTTCAAATCATTCTTTTTACTTAAAATATTTTCTCAAAACAATAATTTATCAACATTACAAATAATTTATTACCACACAATAAATCAAATTATTGGTATAATCAAGTATTAGCAGATAGGGATATCATCGTTTTGTAATCTAGGGTTTAAAAGTGAGAGGAGATAGGTGGAGAACTATTTGGAGGTAAACCGTAGATCAAAAAAGAGATAGAATGATCAAGTATACAGAGCCATGGATACCTCTTTTGAGATCTGTTAGATTTGAATGGGTTAACGCATAAGGGCGCCATGCCCAAGCCTAAGTCCAATCAATAATTAGGTTTAGCCCAAAAGGCTAGTCTATTTCTAATTTGAATTGATTTGGTAAAGCATCCAATATAGGCCACTAGATTAGCCAATGGGTGAGATCTATTTAGAGATATCTCTCAAGTTACTCCTAAATCTCCGAAGACTAGAGTTTGCCTCCTCTATGAAAAGAGGCCAAGCCCTCCTCTCTTTCTACACTAGATGCAAACAAGAGATTTGCAATTTCTTCTCTCCTTCAAGCCTCCAACAATGATTGCTTATTCTACTTAGATCATGAATCATGATGAAGGATTCACGCAGAGTTCGTTGTAGTTCCTTCCACTGTCAATAGGAAGATCACTCTTTTGAAGAGAAACTCTTTGCATCAAAGAGATATGGTTCCACTATGGTATTTATACAGTTTATATAAACACGTATGTAGATACCTCAAATTATTACAAGATCAAACCTAGAAAAAGTGCTCGACATCAATAGGTGATAGATTCACCTTGGGAAAAGGTAATTGTCATCAATTTATGAGTTTATTCTTTGGTGAGATGAGTGCTCAATGTTTATACTTGTATTGAGATAGAGGCTTGGAGTGTGTCATTACTCTCTTATCTGCATGCGTAGTCCTGTCAATGGGTTGCTGCTGGACTCGTGCCGACCCGTACCAAACCCGATTAGATAGGTCTGGTAACCAGTTCTATACCGGCGACTCGAATAAGATCCGAACCCGTTTACTCTATTAGTAAATAGGTCAGGTCTGGTTTTACTTGAACATACCCAATTAGAACCCATTTAATTAGTAACCCTAACCCTCTCACTTACTCTCTCCCTCTCTTAGCCTCTCCCTCTCTTGGCTTTGAAACCCTAACATACAACAACTTGATCTTGTTGATGTATTTTTGTACAGTCTCATTCGAGAACTTCTTCTCTTATGTTGTGACGACGACTTCCTCTTCAGATTTTGGTGATTTTACAGTCGTTCTTTTGGAGCCACTGCTCTTTCGAATGAAGAGGGAAATGATGGGGACCTTCTCTACTTTAAATTTTATGAAGAAATTGTTGTTCTGGCTTTGGTTTTGATGTTGTTTAGGGGACGTTGTTGCGATATTGGGTCAGCCTGAATAGATTTGGGTTTCTTGAGGCCGAGCATGAAGATGCAAAACTTGGTGGCAAATTTGAGGAGAAAGTCCGGGAACTGACTACTTTTAGGATCACAATCTGAGATTGTGGTGATGAGGCTGTGGGAAGGTTGGAGAGGGAGGAGCTGCCCCTTGAAGAAGACATTGTTGGAGCGGAAGAGCGAAATGCTCAGGCCGATGATGCTGAGGACGATGATGAAGAAGAAGATGGTATGGTGAAGTTGAGCTCTCCTTGGTTCTCCTCCACCTCGTCGCTGGATTCCTCTGAGCTGGAGTCAGCTTTATCACAGGGCATGTTTTGGATGGCAAACTCAAGGTTGAAGAAGGTGGTGAGGTAATCAGGTTGGGTCGAATAATCGGGTTTGGACTGGTACCTTTAATGGTATAGAAATAGTTGTTTTAAACCCGAGGGTAATCGGATAGGGTGTGATACCTATAATGATAATCGGGTGCAAGTCTGGTAACTATCATAGCCGACCCGTCGACAGGTCTATCTATGCGTTATTAAAATATCTCTCTTTTGATATTTTCTCATGAATGTAGGTCGAGTTTGGCCGAATCACATAAAATATTGTGTCTTTTTACTTATCTTCTGTATCTTGCAAAAATCTTATAAAGCTCAATATCCAATTAAAAGCAAAGCTCAATATCCAATGAAAAGCTAGAGGGTCTCGCTTTCGCTCAGTACATAAAACTCCATCCACGATCATAAAAGATAACTCCTTGAAAATAACCTTTGAAGTCATTTTATATGACTACTCAAAACAATCCTAAAGTTTTCTTAAATGACATATAATGCATATAATTAATCATAAAAAACAGTAGTCTTGAAGAAGAGTCTCGAAGAAGATTCACTCTAAGAGATACTGTTGTGATGTTAAAATAACATGCTACTATTTGCAGCTAATTAAACATGTGATGCCAACTTCAACTAAATGACCAATCAAACCATGATGTGTTATTATCAACTTTAACTAAGAAGATATTAACAACTACACAAATAAACTCTCATACATCACTAATCTTCACGAGCATGGATAGGTTATGTAAAGATAAAGACAAAAGTACTACCCGTTACGTTTTTAGTGATGTTAAATTTCTAACATAATGGTTCTAAGGCTCTGTTTGTTTTGTCGTAATTGACCATGATTCGTAAGTCATTATTGGTAAACTCTTTTACTGTTGTAAATGAGTTACATGCATGTAAGTTTTGTGGTATTTCGTTGGTAATATAAAGTTGTAAGTAAAAATGTGTATTGTGTTTTATGGTGTTTGGTTGTCGTAATGTGTAAGACGTCAATGAAAAAGTTAAGTACAAAATTAACTATTTGGTGATTTAAAAAAATTCAAATATTGCAAATAATTATTAAAAATACCAAATATTAAAAAATAATATTAATATAAAAAATAATACAAATTACATGACCATAAAATTAAATATAAGGGGTTGTAAGTTAGTGATAATTAGGTTGTAAGTGAGTGGTAGTTGGGTTGCGTAAGTCTTTTACGAATTACGGTCCAAACAAACACCATAATTGCAATTGGGTTGTAAGATATTTACGAATTACAGCTTTTTATGGCTTTTTAAGCGAAACAAACATCCGCAAGAGAATTGAATTATGAAAAAATGCAAATTCAAGATTAGAATGCACCCTTCTATTCAAAAGGAAAAAGGGAAAAAATCTGTAAGAAGATAAGATAATCAATATTAATACTAAAGATATATTATTTTATGTATGAATTCATATCTTAGTTAGATTTTATCTAATACTGAAGTCACCTGACTATGATCGGATCCACATCATCTATACATCTCTCTCTACAAAAATAATATCGCAATTGATTGACCAATTTAAAGAAATTTCTCGTGCAACACGCTCCTCCAATATGTAATCTCCCTCCTCTTATTTTTTTTCCTTTTGATACATTACAACTTTCAATGCCATCACGTTACCAAACCCCACCAAAACAACTCTCTATGATGGAGACAATATCCGCCGTTTAAACATTACCAAACGAATCTGAACCGTCGGCTTATTAATAAACGTATAGAAACTTTCGGAGATGGACTAAGAATCCGCCCCTCACCGCAAAATCCTCGTCCAGATACGATAGCGTTTCTCCTCTGTCCCAACTATCCATCCACGTGCATGCTGCCGAACCGATCCGCTGCACAACACGAAGTATGATTCCTCTTATAGTTTCCAATAACAAGGGGACACGTGTGGGATGGACGTTTCCTGCCCAGTCTCTTGCTCCGTGGACAAATCTTTTGCACATGACTTCAGAAAATGCATTTATGATAATGATAATGAAGATAAGTTTCAGTCATGCTGGGAACATTTGATAAGTACAAGTTTAGGGGTAATGAGTGGTTTAATAACTTATACCAAATACGTGAGTAGTGGGCACTAGTATATGGCCGACAACACTTTTGTGCAGGTTTGACAACCATACAAAGAAGTGAAAGCATAAACAACTATTTTAAAAAATATTTCAAGAAAAAAACAAACTCTTCGAGAGTTTGTAGATCAGTATGATAAAGTTGTGGCACGTCGGCGTGAAATAGAGGCAAAAGCAAATTTTAAATCCATGTCAACAAAACCTAACTTGGTGTCAGCATGAAAATTAGAAGTCAAGGCGGCAGAATTATATACTAGAAAAATTTTCAATGAGTTCCAAGAGGAGTTTAAGCGGTTTATAGATTTAGAATTGACACTTGATTGTGTTGATGAAAATACAAGAATATATAAAGTATTATCGTTTACTGGATAGACCTCGTACAGTTACTTTTTCCTCTTCAGGTCACACAGTCCAATGTAGTTGCAAAAAATTTGAGTTCTCAGGATTACTTTGTGCACATGTTTTGAAAGTATTGCACATGCTAGATTTGCATGATCTTGCAACTCAATATTATCTAAAGAGATGGACTAAAGATGCAACAGCTGGTATCATTCTTGGCACTCATGACGAAAATATGAAAGTTGATTGTAATCCCTCTTTGACTACACGATATAGTGAGTTGTCACACTTGGCCCTTGCTATGGCCACAAAGGGTTGTGAAAATAAACAGCTTAGTTTGCTGGCTAAGCGTGCATTGTTACGATCACTTGATGAGATAAAATCATATTCGGAATCTCACCCGCCTCATCATACTGAAATTGAAGAAAGAAATCAAGATCTAATGGGAGACAATATAACACTGAGAGATCCTCCTCGTAAGAAGGTGACAGGTCAACTCATTCGAAGATTCAAGAGTGCTTTAGAGAAGGGGAAAGATCCGCAAACCTCAATCAAAACAATTGAACGGAGTAGCAGGTCGGTAGTGAAATGAGGTATTGTATTTGTTTTTCAATTATAAAGTACTAAATCCGGCTTAAAACTATGTTATCTTTTATAGTGCCAAAGAAAAGAAGATGATTCCATCTAACAATCTAGAGCTTCAACTTTTTCCAGAAAATCCGTCAACATCTTATAGTGAGTGTGAAATTATTTAACTCTATTATATATTTTTTTAATCTGTATTTTGGATGCTAAAATGTAATATATAATGTCTAACATTCAATTATTTTGAAATGGCAGGGAGTCAAGAACAAGAAAATCATTAGTTTGACGTTGCACTAAAATCATTGGCTATGCGGAATTATGACAGAGATAGAGACTATAAGGAATTATATTTTACATGTTGAAGTGACAAAGACTATGCCGAATTATGATATCATTTTTTTAACTTAGGTGCTCATACTTTCTTCTCGGACCAGTTCGAAGCAGTCTTGGGCAGGTGCTCGGACTTTCTTCTCGAGCCCATAATGGGTATGCTCGTATGCAGGGTTTGTTGTTTACTCGAGACGCTCCTGATGAGGTGGGCCTGATGAAGATCAGAATCCGACTACTATAAAATCCTATCTCAACTTTGCAAGTTTCAGACTGTATCTTTAATATTAGTTTGTATTGTGTGGTTTCCTATCTAAACTGTGGTTTTGGATAGCTGTGAAAGTGCTTGCTTATATAAGCGGATTAAGGTATTTTTGTAAACAATCCTGATGTCTATGGCATGCTTATGTTTTGATATTGAGTCCTTGACCAGCTTGAGGTATTCAGTTAGCATGAAAAATGTTCTCCCACTGTAATAATATGTTCTTCCTTACACTGTTTTTTGTATTCTGTTTCATATTGCTCTCTTTAATGAAACAAATGGCTATATATACTTCGCTATCTAAAAAACAATTTAAATTTTATCCAAGTAGTGAGTAGACGTAGTTCTAACTAAGACTACACAAATAGAATATTGGAGTACCGAACTAAGACAGGTTCAGACAGAAATAACAATGGTTGATCTAGGTTACAATAGAAAAAAAGTTTTAAGCATAGAACTCACATTGGTTCACATTGAAAACAACCAGGGTTGAATCAGAATATAACATAAGTCTTACCTCTACTCTCTTTACTTTTATTTTTGTTTTAAAGCTTTACTAATTATGGTAGGTTTAAAGTTAAACCGCTACTCATAATTTTGCTCGAGCTCTCATCTAATGGATGTACTCTTCCTAATCTGAAGGTAAGTAAAAAATTGGACTTTAATTTGTGTGAATCAACTGAGTTCTTTGTAATCACAGACAGACCTAATGTTTAATGTGAAAAAAAAAAGAAGCTAATGGGCATAATAAAGTTGACTTTTTGGGCAGCCATAAAGCCATAGGGACATAGTAGTGGGCTCATGCAAGAGTAGTTAAAGTTATACCTTGGAAAAAAATATAAAGAAAGAGCATTTTGGTACATAAGTTATTCTCTGTGTATTAATTTTTGGGCAGCTATTTGTAGTCACATGGTAAGAGAGGATATGACCCTTATGCCCACATCAAACAACCACCCACATAAATTTTCTTTTAGATATATGTCTTTAGACACACAAATCCTCGATCCGGCTATTTCATTATGATCTAAACATTTAAAAATCCCTACTAATTATTTTTTGTTAGGTTTCAAATGTTCTACACCGTTAAACTAACCAATTATTATTTAGGCCGTCCGTTTTTTCCTACTTGATGGAGGAGCAAAAAGTTTTCAAAACACTTGATTTTTGGTTTATAGATACTTAAAATAATATAAATCAATTTCAATAGAATGGATCTTTATTCGAATGTCGGAGGGTTGAATTTCAGTGGGAAGAATCCGGGCTCAAATCCTTTTGGAAGAACACAAGTCTATCTCACTATATTAATATTAAAGATATATTATTTATGTATGAATCCATATCTTAGTTAGATTTTACTAAATACCGAAGTGACCTGACTAAGATCCGGATCCAATTTCTCGAACTAATCTCCCTCCTTTTAGTTTTTTTTCTTTGATATATAACAACTTTTAATGCCATCACGTTAACAAATCCCACCAAAACAACTCTCTATACAGGAGACAATATCCGCTGTTCAAACATCACCAAACAAATCTGGACCGTCAGCTAATTAATAAACGTTGAAACTTTTGTCTATGGACTCAGAATCTACCCCACCACAAAATCCTCGTAACAGCGTTTCTCCTCATCCACGTGCATGCCGCCGAACCGATCCGCTGGACAACACGAAGTACGATTCCTCTACAGTTTTCAATAACAAGGGGACACGTGTGGGATGGACGTTTCCTGCCCAGTCTCTCTCTCCTCGGATAAAGGGCTTATTTTCAAGGGAATCCTGCGTCTGGCTCTGCAGCTCCTTCTTAAATCTCTCTCTCTCTCTCTCTCTCTCAAATCTCTCTCCCAGAGATAAAACAATGAGTAATTGCTGCGCTAATGGCAAGGGGCCCGGCTATGCTTCTCCCCTCGAGGCCATGAAGGGGCCCAGGGAGGCTTTGATCTGTCACATGTGTTTACAATGGTAATTTCTTTTTTATTTTCTTTTTCTTCAATTTTTTTTTTGAATTTATAACCTGAAATATGAACAGTTTTTGGTTGAATTGTTCAGTATTAATCTGTTGTTGGAGATGTTTACTTAAGAAAATAAGATGATGGTCTGAACTGATTCTAGTGATAGTTGTGAGATTTGGTAGGATTTGAATATGCTTGACTGAGATTGATGCATGTGAATTTTAGACAGGATTTATTCCAATTTGGTCCGGACTTGGGCCCATCTTTGTCTTTATGAAGTGGGAATATAATCTAAAGGGCCATTCTTTCAGATTTTATAAGTTAATTAACATGTCTTTGGTCTGTTTGCTTTGGTTCTGTTCTTTGTTTTTCTGTTTGAAGATGGTTTTTTTTTTCCCCTTTTGCTTCCCCTTATAGTCTTGCTGAGGTATCTTATTAAATTGTATTCTGGGATATTACTTGTTACCTGTGGGAAATTGTTTGTGCTCTCGATTGCCGGTTCTTACTTTTTTTTAATTTTAGAAAATTGCATGTTTCTGTTGTCTTTCATGTGAACTATTTCTTTTACAAAATGCCTTCATGCTTGGCTCCTGTGTCTGGAATATATTGTTACAATTCATAGGTTTGACTTGCTTTGAATATGTATTATGCTTGGGATCTTGAATTGGTTTTCGCATCTTTCTCAGTGATTCACTTCCATGGTACTTTGTATTTGAAGTCCAAGAAAATTTTTGCCTTTTACCTTCAGAAACGGTTATTTGGGTTGGTCTTATTATTTATCTGATTCTAGAACTCCTATCCTGTATTTCTTAAGGTCTAGTTGTTAATATATTTCTTGAAATTTACATGGATGGCTTCATGATTCACGACTCTTTGAGCGACACCCTCTTTTAACTTGTCATAACAAGTAAATTTAGAAGAATCTTCTCTTAGACATTATTAGATCTCCTTCTAATATTGTATAAGTAGATCCCATATTTGATTGCATTACAACTCTGGTGTTCAAGACAGAGGAGATGGCTACATAAAACAAAGTAGCTGGATGTCAAAATTCTACTAAAAAAGATAAAAGGACAACACGCAAGAATATACATGGTTTGGTCAAATTTGACCTATGTTTGCTAACAAAGACAACAAAGAAATCTACTAACAGAAAGAGGAGCCTAAAACTCTCAAGTCTCAAATATTCTTTGTTTACCTTTCCCATCGTCACTTGTGAGCAAAGATGAGAAAGGTCACAGAAAATTCCACAATCAAAAGAACAACTTTACTTTGTCCATAACATTAACTGTACGTCGACGGTCTTACCATGGAGGTCCATAGACACCGTTTTGTATGTCCAAATTTGATTGTGTTACTTCTTTTAGTGGCAATAATATACCAGAAAGTCCAATATTCCTCTCTTGTATGTGTTTCTTTTCTATCAATATGCACACAGAAAGGAGTTATACATTTCTCGAAGGAGGGGAAAATGGAGAAAACATAAAGAGGTCTAGATAAAGAGAGAATTTCTCTATAGATGAAGAAAGGAGTGATTTTTTTTGTTTTTAAAAATGTAAGGTCATGGACGCACAAGCTATGAGTGCCTCTTGTAATTTGTTTATCTTGTACTCTGTTTATCAATAGTTGATCCCTCTCACGACTATCCCTAAGTTGGTTTTGGCTGAGCCACATTAAATATGATATTCTTCTCGCCGATTGCTTTAAGCTTGCAAACATGGTTTAAAATCTCAGTATCGGTACCGGTATCAGCTAATGGTTTTTAATATCAATATCGGCAATAGGGCCCTCAATATTGGGCAATTTTATAAGGTTAATATCTTATCGGGTACCTCAAAATCCGATACAATATTTTTGTGTATATATATATATATATATCAGAATCGGCTGATATTTGAAATGTTCTTGCAAGTTTACTTTATTGTAGACCATGCTTTCTTCAGGTGCTCAATATAAAAGAATGGTTAGTTTATACATGTTACTCCCCATTTGGTCAAGTTGAAGGCTTTGTTGTTCTAATTCTGCATGAACCTTAATCAAGATGGTCAGTGCAAGATGGCCACTTAATTACAATTAATCAAGTTAACAGTAGTGTTGGTGAAGTCAATGTTGCAACCGTGTCAGAGTTTTATGAACTGAGCGGAAGGGAGACCCTTGAGCCTTTTATTGGATATTCAGTTTTACAAGATTCTAGCAAAACGTAGAAGAAAATACAAGAGGCACAATATTTTATGTGGTTTGGCTAAATCCAACTTACATCCTCAGAGAGTGTGTCGAGAGAGATATATTATAATAACATGGAGTATGAGAGAGGGAGAGAGATTAAACCCCCAATACTTTTTTTTAATACGAGCATGAATTTTGAGCACTCATATCACCAAAGATTAATACATTGATGAAGAATACCTTTTCCGAGATGAATCAATCACTCAATGATGTCAAGCATTTGTTCTTGTCTACAAAGAGATATTCATGGCTCTCTCTACTCGATCCTCCTCTTTCTTCTCCTTGATCTGTATCTTTGCCTCCAAACATTTATTTATCTCTTTCTCTCTCATAAAACCTCGATTGTCAAACTCCTCGTAAAGAATTTGATAACATAAAAATATTGAGAAAAATCTCGACTATCGATCTCAAAGAAAGCACTCATTATGAAAATCTTTAATTAACTCCTGAAAGTAAGACACGTTCACAACAGTTTTCTTATAGAGTTGATAAAGAATATGGATGCTTCTCAGTTCATTCATTAGACCAATGCACTTGTAACAGTTGTTTTAATTAGTTGCATGATTAGTACTATGGAATGGACAAACACGATATGTACAATAAACTTGCTTGTTCATTTGTCCATACCATCCACAATTTCCATGCAAGTTGGATCTCTGTCCCCAACAATTTTGTGAAGATATCAGCTACTTGCTGAAAGCTGGAACATGAGTATTTTCATACTATGAAGTCAAATTGGAGTTCCCAAGTGAGATGTTAGTCTTGATCAACGTAGTCATTTCCTTCATGAAGAACAAGATTTGCTGTACTATGACTAACAAATCGTCATAAATTGAGAGGCACATATGTCTTGAAGTTTGTACCCGACATTTCTTACAGCTTAATGTATGCGGTGACATAACATTTAGCCTTATTTGACTCACAGGAGATGATTGGCTCTTAATCTTCCTTTCTGTGCTATGATTGATGATTTTTACCTGACATTTCTTACAACTTAATGTGTGTGGTGACATAACATTTAGCCTTATATGACTAGCAGGAGATGATTGCTCTTAATCTTCCTTTCTATTCTATGATTGATGATTTTGAAGTATCATATCCTATAAGATGGGATTTGCAATTGATTTGTAGCTTGCTTAAGAAATTATTTGTTTCCTATGCAAGTTAATGAAGTTAAATGTTGTTTGTATAATTCTTTTTTGACAAGGTTATTAACAGGTTCATGCGCATTTCATGTGTCACCAGCTAGTACTTAATATATCACAGAAATACTGGTGCAGTTAGATAATGCATATATTTATTTGATCTTGTTGTCCTTTCTTTTTACTCTTAATGATTTGAAATTTGTAAAGATACTTTTTTATTGTACAGGAACTGGAAAGAGAAGCCTGATTACTTAGCGATAGTGGATACTGATCCTAGCTCACCAACCTATTCTAAAGTTATTCATCGGTTGCCTGTACTTCATAAAGGTGATGAATTACATCATACTGGTTGGAATTCCTGCAGCTCTTGCCATGGTGACCCATCAGCAGCTAGACGTTATCTAATCTTGCCTTCATTGTTGTAAGCCCTTTCTTGTTTTAAGTTATAGGTTTTGTACTCATAATTATTGATCACGTATAGCTGACTAATTTGAAGTTTCTTTCCATTTTTTGTTTCTAATTACTATTAAAAATCTTCTTAACTTTATTTTGGTTTAGTCACAAATCATAACTTTGTCCTTTACTGTCTTATGATTTACCTCAGATAAATTTTGTCCCGCATGGGCTAATGAGAAATCTTTTATCTACTTTATATATGGACATGGGAAGAAGGACTATGATTTGTAATGACCGCCCCCACCCCACCCCACCCCACCCCACCCACCCCCACCCAACCCCCCCACCCACCAACACCAAAATGCACACACACAGAACTTTCTACTTGCGTACACCAAGCTGCACACGCACATGTCTTTCTCCTCGTGTATTAGTGGTTAAGTAATTATCATATTGCATGTAGTAGAAGAACTCTCAGCTTTCTCATGTAGACTATACTCTACAACAATTAAAGACAATAGAATAAATATTGTGATAAACCAGAAGTTCAATGATCTAAAACTTTTTATTCTTTGGCATGACCGTTTAGTCACCCAAAATATTATTAAGATCCTTATTCCCTAAGATGTATTTGGTAAATTATAATTCTCAAACATTGAAATTTACATTGGATTTGTTCTCATCAATGATTAGATACCTTGAACCCCTGACGGGTGATATTTTTAAAGCAAGATTTGTGGATTGTCATTTTGATAAGACATAGTAAAGTTTTAATGCAAGCACAATATTATATGGAGCTAAAAATATACTGAAATGCTTATTGTAACCAAATTGATTAATAGCTCTCCCTGTTTTAAATATCGGCCGAGATCTCATCCGATATCTCCTTTTTGGAATGTTGCTGATACGATTCGGGAAAATCGTTCACCATATCTTTTGCAGCAAAAAATGGCCGGTATTTGAAATATAGGCCGATAAATTGCCCGATATCGGCCAATAAATCGCTCGATATATCATCCGATATGAAATAACTTATTTATTGCACGATTGCATGCAAATGTACATTGTTTTTAACTGTTTTTGTATGTATATATTATTTTTATTAGGTAGATGATATCTATAACACCAAACCAAGCTTTATTTATCAATATTTCATTATATATAGTGTATGATATAAGTACCTGATATGCGCGCGTATCCCCGATATCTCCTCCGATATCCGATATCTGATATGAAAAAATCCCATCCGATACGATCCGATATCCGATATTTAGAACCTTGATTGCTCTTGGAGATATCTAATAGTTTCACATCTCTCCAACTTAAACCTTTTGTTTCACTTCTCTCCAACTTAACCTTTCAGCAGATTCATTTATGACCAGGTGACACGTATGTACAAAGGCTTCTGAAACATTTGATATTTTGATGTATTCTTATGCATAGGATCATGATGGATGGTGTGGATCATCAATTTGACTGTCATGCATTTTAGTTCTCATCTCTGAGCTTTCTTAGTACATTTCATGCTAGCAATGAGAACCGGGGAAACATAAGGAAATGAATTTTAGGATTCACTTTCTCACTTTGTTGATTTTTCTTCTATTTTTAGCGCCTTTGTGGGAGATTCGTTAATTTACATTTTTTGCTTCTAAGTATCTTTCAGTTGCAACAGTTTTCTCTTATTTTTCTTTCTTTTTTCTTTTTTTCTTTTTCTCTTCTTTTTATTTATTTATTGATCTCCCCCACCCCCCACCCCAAGTATCTTGAATCATATTTTACCTAAGGAGCATTTGAACGGATTGTCTTTCATTTTTCTCATTCTAAATGTTTGACTTTTATCTTTAACAAGTGTCTTTTATGCCTATACTTCTTCAGGTCAGGCGTATATATGTCGTTGATACTGCAACAAATCCAAAGGCTCCATCTATACATAAGGTGATTGAGCCTGATGATATTTTGCAGAAGACAGGACTGGCATATCCTCACACATCTCATTGCCTTGCATCTGGTGACATTCTGTTGTCTTGCCTTGGAGATAAAGATGGGAATGCAGATGGAAATGGATTCCTCCTCATTGATTCAGATTTCAATGTGAAAGGAAGGTACTAACTAAACTTTACCAATTCTAGGTTTGAAAGCATAAATGCATGCAATAGCTACTTATAAATATTGTTTTTTCTGTTGAAACACCTTCTTTTATTTATCTTTCTATTCCATAAAATTTAATACTTAACGATTTGTTATATTCATTATGCATTTTGGGAGAGAGAACTGGATTTAGTACAATGTTTAACATTAAGTTTTTACCTATTTTGAGAAGAATATTAACTTGAAAGTTGTGGCTAATATTATGTTTATCCCTCTTTTTCATCTTTCAGTTTTGGTACAGTAACCTAATTGGTAATTCTGTATACTGTTGAATTATCAAAGAATCACTACTTTTGTTTAGTCTATTCTTTTATTGATGCTGAAATATTGTGACCCTTATTTAAAAGTTTTGGAGTTTCTTCTTTGTATATATTACTCGTCTTTGTAGCATATTTGAAGCATTTCTTGTATTCTTCTACTACATGCAAAGTTTTCTCTGGACGTTTCAAAATGTTTTATCACTCCACAAAATGCTTATTACCTGTTAACAGCCACCTCCTAATCTTTGTTTGTCCATTCAGCTCTATTGAGGGCCACCTCCTTTGCTAATGAGCATTCCTGTATGTCCTTCACCTGCATGAACTTGAAGATTCAGTAGATCTAGCATAATTAGTCCGTTAGTAGATTTTCAAAAATAAATAAAGGGATTGGTTTGAGCATGTACTGGCATCCAATTCGACCACATAGTCCATGATTGGTCACAAAGTGAGGACCCACCAGAACTGAAAGTTTCTTTTGTTTCAAATCTGCCCTATAATATTGGATGATATCATGGCTGATGTTGCTGAAATGACCAAGATATTGACGGCCAATATTGACGATATTGATACTAAAGTTATTGGCCTATATCAAAATTTTAAATCATGGTCATGAGCTTTATGACTTAGATCTGACATCACACCAGATATGGATTTCCCACGCAATAATGCATTACGCATAAAATCAATGGAGGAAAACTTCTAATAATATTCATTAATCAATAAAAAGCAATATCATCCTATAATTCTGGGGGCAGCCCTAACATAAACGTATTTGGGGTCAACATTAAAAGATTATTAAAAATCTTGAGTTAAAAGGCTGTGAACAACCCAAAAATCCCAGATAAATCCTAAAAAATAAAATAGAAATATATAAAGACTTTAACTAACAAAAAATTCCAGAAAATCCTAAAAAATAAATAGAAATATATAAAGACTTTAACTAACAACTGACTCAGAAATAATTTAACAACTAAACTAACAACTTACTCACAAATAATTTAACAACTAAAATATAACAAGAAAATATTCCTCTAAAATCTTTATTTCTTGCCTTACCTTCCTAGTTTTTCTAACTTATCATCTTGTAATTCTCAATTTCATATTCTGATTGTTTGCTTGGATCATGTTTATTGCTGAACATTGTGAACCACATAAAGTTTTAGGTTTATATCTCTTCTGTCTTATCTAAAACATTTATTTCTTTCCTTGCCGTTTTTCCAGGCGTACCATCTCTAAGTTCTCAGTTCTATATATTGATTGTTTTCTTGGATCATGTTTATTGCTTAACATTGTGAACCACATAAATTTGCAGCTTTATTTTTTTTTTGTAGAAACTTGCCCTTGACATTATCCCCACCACATTGCCTTGTTTCATTCATCTGAGACAATATCTTTACAATATTTAATACTTTTTGCCCCTTCGCATATTTATGCTTGTTGATATGTCTTTAATGAATAAGTCAAATCATAATCTTAGCCACCCTATGAAATCTCTAGCCACCCTAAAGCCATCAATAGCCGTCCTATGAAGATCATAGCCGCCCTATGAAGATCTTAGCCGCCCTATGAAGATTATAGCCACCCTATGATTTTGATGTATGTGTAGGGTGAAGTGATGAAGGGGTTTGAAAGTTTTGCCTATAAATAGGCACCACATTGCATGAGGTTTTAAGGAGCAAGGGAGTGAGAAGAGAGAGTTGTCAAATATTGTATTATTCTCTCCTTTCTCTTGCCATTCATCTTCATTTTGTTAAGCTCTAGTGAGTTGGGTTTCATTGGGCTTGGGTGAATGAGATTTGAGTTGTAATCTCTTGTATTCTCCCATTTTGATTAGTGGATTCCTTTTGTTGTCTTCTCCGTGGACGTAGGTCACACTGACCGAACCACGTTAAACACTGGTGTGCTGTTCTCTCTATTTCTATCATTTTATATTGCTATCTGTCTCTCTTTATACTTGCCATCTCTTATATTAGAAGCCCACTGTTACAACAAACTGGTATCATAGCTAGTGTTATCTTCTTGTGGGTTTTGAGATGGCTTCGGCAAAGTACAAAGTAGAGAAATTCGACGGGAGAAATAGCTTCAGTTTGTGGAGAGTCAAAATGCGGACTCTCTTGGTGCAACAAGGCTTGTTGAAAGTCTTATCCGGTAAGAACAAGTTGCCGGAATCCATGTCCGAGGAAAAAAAAGAAGAACTCGAGATGAAGGCGCATAGTGCCATACAACTTTGTCTAGTCGACGAAGTTTTGCGGGAGGTTGCTGATGAAGATACCGCCGCCGGTTTGTGGCTCAAGTTAGAGAGCTTGTATATGATAAAGTCCCTGACCAACAAGCTCTACTTGAAGCAGCGCCTCTTCACCCTTCGCATGAAGGAAGGTACGCCAATTAAAGACCACTTAGATGAGCTCAATAAAATTCTCATGATTTAAAAAATATTGATGTTAGAATAGATGAAGAAGATCAGGCTCTCATCTTATTATGCTCATTACCTCCTTTTGAAAATTTTGTTAATAGTATGCTCTATGGTAGAGATACACTCTCTTTAGAAGATATCAAATCAGCTTTACATTCTAAGGAGTTAAGACAAAAGGTGTCAGTCGTAGGAAGTGAGGATCAAGTTGAAGGCTTGTTCGTCCGTGGTCGTACAGAGAAGGGTCGAGAAAAATCTCGAGGAAAATTTAGATCTAAATCCAGGTTAAGAAAAAATGTTGAGTGTCACTATTGTCATAAGTTTGGACACTATAAAAAAGATTGTTTTAAGCTCGAAGAAAAAGAAGATGTAAGGAGAAAATCTCAAGATGAGAAATCTTCAGTTATTAGTGTTGCAGAAAAAGCCTCCACGTCACATGAGGTTCTTTCAGTTACCGTTCTTGATGCCCGTTCACGAGATGAGTGAGTTCTTGATTCAGGTTGTCTTATCACATATGTCCTCACAGGAACTAGTTTTTGACTTACCAACCAATTGATGGTGGTAATATCTTAATGGGAAATAACATGCCCTGCAAGACAATTGGTATTGGGTCAATCAAGATTAGAATGCATGACGGTATTGTAAGGACATTGAGTAATGTTCGGCATGTGCCGGATTTGAAGAAAAATTTAATTTCTTTAGGCACCCTTGACTCCAACGGCTATAAGTTTTCAGCTGAAGGTGGAGTTTTAAGATAGCAAAGGCTCTCTTGTTGTGATGAAAGGAAAGAAGATGGATACACTTTTATCCTTCAAGGTAGCACGGTGACAGGTGATGTCGCTGTGTCAATGTCAGAAGACCCAGACTTAGATACCACTCGTTTGTGACATATGCGGTTAGGGCATATGAGTGAGAGAGGACTACACATGTTAAGTAAGCAAGGTTTGCTTTGTGGCCAGAAAATAGGAAAGCTTGACTTTTGTGAACATTGTGTTTTTGGCAAGCAGCACAGAGTTTCTTTTGGTACAGGTGTTCACAGGACTAAAGATATCTTAAACTACATCCATTCAGATGTTTGGGGTCCCTCTCAAGTTCCATCAAAAGGTGGAGCTAGTTATCTTCTAACTTTAATTGATGATTATTCTAGAAAAGTTTTGGGTGTATCATCTCAAGCATAAGAGCGATGTATTTGCTACCTTCAAGCAGTGGATGGCTATGATCGAAAAGCAAACAGGAAAGAAGGTGAGGCACCTCAGGACCGACAATGGAATGGAGTTCTGTTCCATGGAGTTTGATCAATTCTGCAAAAATGAAGGAATTGTGCGACATCGTACAGTTCGATACACACCACAACAGAATGGAGTTGCAGAAAGGATGAACAGGACATTGTTGGAGAGAGCTCGGTGTATGCTCTCTAATGCCGGTTTGTCAAAATGCTTTTGGGCCGAGGCAGTAAACACAGCTTGCTATTGGTAAATCGGTTTTTCTCTATACAGCTATTGATTTTAAGACTCCTGAAGAGGTATGGTCTGGTAACCCTGCTAATTACTCTCATTTACGAGTATTTGGTTGCCCTGCTTATTTTCATGTAAATGATGGTAAGCTTGAACCTCGGGCAAAGAAAGCTATATTTCTTGGTTATGCTACTGGGGTGAAGGGATACAGGTTGTGGTTTCCTGATCCTAAGTCACCTAAATTTGTTATTAGTAGGGATGTTACTTTTGATGAAAATTACATGCTTCAACTGAGAAAGGAGTCTGTTGTTGATATTACAGGTTCAGGAGAGGAAGCAAGCAAGCAGGTGGAGCTTGAGAGTAAAGTTACAGAAGAAGTGCAGGAGAGCACTCGCGTTGAACCAGTCAATGATGCTCAAGGTTCAACTTCGGGTGATGATACACTGCAACAACAACAGTACAGTATTGCCACCGGAAGAGCAAGAAGGCAGATCCGTCCACCTAAGCGATACGCCTATGCAGATATGGTTGCTTATGCTCTGAGTGTGGCAGAATCTATTGAGATTCCACAGCCTTCTACCTACAATGAGGCTATCAGTTCTTATGAAGCTGCAAAATGGACTCTTGCTATGGCTGAAGAGATGGAATCTCTTCACAAGAACCAAACATGGGAGTTAGTGAAGCCGCCCAGGGGACAGAAAATTATTGGCTGCAAATGGATCTTTAAGAAGAAAGAAGGAATTCCTAGTACTGAGTCTGTAAGATACAAAGCACGCTTGGTAGCCAAAGGCTACAGTCAAACATAGGGGGTCGACTTCAATGAAGTATTCTCTCCAGTTGTGTAGCACACCTCTATTCGTGTGTTGCTAGCCATGGTTGCTTGGTTCGATCTAGAGCTCGAGCAACTTGATGTGAAAACAGCCTTTCTTCATGGCGAGCTTGAAGAGCAAATCTTTATGCATCAACCAGAAGGATTTGTTATTGAAGGCAAAGAAGACCATGTGTGCAGGTTAAAGAAATCTCTTTATGGTTTGAAGCAGTCACCTAGGCAATGATATTTGAGGTTTGATACTTTCATGATTGAGCATGGCTACTCTAGGAGTAAATATGATAGTTGTGTTTATCATCGAAAGCTTAATGATGGTTCATTTGTATATTTGCTTTTATATGTTGATGACATGTTGATTGCAGCTAAAGACATGTCTGAAATTGATAAGTTGAAAGCTCCACTCAAACAAGAGTTTGAGATGAAAGATTTGGGAGCAGTGAAGAAGATTTTAGGAATGGAAATTCACAAGAACAGGCAAGAAGGAAAATTGTTCCTATCTCAGAAGAAATACATCAAGAAGGTGTTAGAGAGATTTGGTATGCTTGATGCCAAACCTGTGAAAACTCCACTTGCTGCTCATTTTCGACTTTCAGCAGATTTGTCTCCTCAAACTGATGAAGAAGAGATGTACATGTCTCATGTTTCTTATGCCAGTGCAGTTGGAAGCATTATGTATGCTATGGTGTGCACTCGACCGGACATTTCACATGCAGTCAGTGTCGTAAGTCGATGTATGGACAGGCCAGGAAAAGGCCATTGGCAGGCAGTGAAATGGATTTTGCGATATTTAAAAGGATCTACTAATATTGGTCTGTGTTTTGACAGGAGAACTAATTCTGATTGCAAAATTGCAAGATATTCAGATTCAGATTTTGCGGAAATAGATTTTGCGATATTTAAAAGGATCTACTAATATTGGTCTGTGTTTTGATAGGAGAACTAATTCTGATTGCAAAATTTCAAGATATTCAGATTCAGATTTTGCGGGCGATTTGGATAGAAGAAGATCTCTGATGGGTTATGCTTTCACTCTTTCAGGTAGTGCCATTAGTTGGAAGGCGACTTTACAGTCGACAGTTGCTTTGTCTACTACGGAGGCAGAGTATATGGCAATTACAGAGGCAGTGAAAGAAGCCATTTAGTTAAGAGGCTTGGTTGAAGATCTCGACTTACACCAAGGAGTAACTACGGTGTTTTGTGACAGCCAGAGTGCTATACATCTGATGAAGCACCAGATGTATCATGAGAGAACCAAACACATTGATGTCAGGTATCACTTTATTCGAGAAATTGAAGTCATCAAAGTTAAGAAATTGGTATTGCAGATAATCCAGCAGATATAATGACAAAGCCCGTACCTTCGCATAAGTTCGAGTACTGTCTCGATTTGCTTGGTGTTCAAAGTGGTGAAGGTTGAGCCCGTCGAGGCTAGAGAAGACAGCAAGAATCCAAAGGATGCTTGATACAGTTCAATTTAAGGTGGAGAGATTTGTTATTCATTCAAGACAAGGTGGACATTTGTTGATATGTCTTTAATGAATAAGCCAAATCATAATCTTAGCCACCCTATGAAATCTCTAGCCACCCTAAAGCCATCAATAGCCACCTATGAAGATCATAGCCGCCCTATGAAGATCTTAGCCACCCTATGAAGATTATAGCCACCTATGATTTTGATGTATGTGTAGGGTGAAGTGATGAAGGGGTTTGGAAGTTTTGCCTATAAATAGGCACCACATTGCATGAGGTTTCAAGGAGCAAGGAAGTAAGAAGAGAGAGTTGTCAAATATTGTATTGTTATCTTCTTTCTCTTGCCATTCATCTTCATTTTGTTAAGCTCTAGTGAGTTGGGTTTCATTGGGCTTGGGTGAGTGAGATTTGAGTTTTAATCTTGTATTCTCCCCTTTTGATTGGTAGATTCCTCTTGCTGTCTTCTCCGTGGACGTTGGTCACACTGACCGAAGGAGCAAGGAAGTAAGAAGAGAGAGAGAGTTGTCAAATATTGTATTGTTATCTTCTTTCTCTTGCCATTCATCTTCATTTTGTTAAGCTCTAGTGAGTTGGGTTTCATTGGGCTTGGGTGAGTGAGATTTGAGTTTAATCTCTTGTATTCTCCCCTTTTGATTGGTGGATTCCTCTTGCTGTCTTCTCCGTGGACGTAGGTCACACTGACCGAACCACGTTAAACACTGGTGTGCTGTTCTCTCTATTTCTATCATTTTATATTGCTATCTGTCTCTCTCTATACTTGCCATCTCTTGTATTAGAAGCCCACTGTTACAACAATGCTTTTGTTCTTCCTTTTATTTGTAACATGACAATGATGAGATTCAGCATGTTTTAATCACCTTAAATTATTTCATGGTCATATTGACAGTTTATTTACCTATTCTACATTGCATAACTGCATACATCTGCTTCTCAGGTGGGAAAAACCAGGCCACAGCCCACTTTTTGGGTTTGATTTCTGGTATCAACCCCGACATAAAACTATGATTAGCTCATCATTTGGAGCTCCTGCAGCCTTCACGAAAGGGTTCAACCATCAGCATGTTTCAGATGGGCTATATGGAAGACACCTGCATGTATACAGCTGGCCCGATGGTGAATTAAAGCAGACAATAGACCTGGGCAGCATAGGGCATTTACCATTAGAAGTTAGTATTGGCTTTACCTGAAGTTCTATAATCACAAATTTGGCCTAACAGATTACAATATAAAGTTATACTACTTATTTGCAGATTAGGTTTCTCCACGACCCTTCCAAAGATATTGGCTTTGTGGGTTGTGCTTTGACCACCAACATGGTGAGATTTTTCAAGACATCAGATGGATCCTGGGGACATGAGGTAGATGTTCGTTAATTGTTCACCTCTATTCTGTGGTACTCTTAAATCTTCAATCATAGACTCTTGCCAAATTGTGTAATCTTAGATGTTCGGAGCGGTGTTACCAGATTAATGGTGAGCTTTGGTTTGTAGTATATAGTGATGGGGGTACGATATTTGGATGGGTATGCTTCCCTTTTCTTTTATGCCGTGCGTGTGTTTCTTTTCCTTTTTGTTTTTGTTTTCTTTTATTTTCTTTGTTTTCTTTATATTTTCTTTTTTTCTTTTTTTTGAGGAAAAGGATGGGGCTAACTAATTTATCGATACTTATAATATCTAACATCTAATAGGAAATATTGCCAGCTGATATTGACAATATTGACACTAGAAACCGTTGGCTGATGTCAATAAATACAGAGATTTTAATCTATGCTTGATATAGATTTGTTAAATGTAATCCTGGTATTTAAAATTAAAACAATTATATCTATCTAATTTACAATTAATTTTACGGGCCAGTTCCAAATATTTCTGGATTGCTTAATTTCTCTTAATGCTGAACTTGTCACTACTCTTGGAATTTGTTATTGCAGGTTGCAATATCTGTGAAACCATTGAAGGTGAAGAACTGGATACTACCTGAAATGCCTGGGCTGATATCCAGTTTTCTCATTTCTCTGGATGACCGGGTTCTTATACTTTGTGAACTGGCTGCATGGAGATATCAGACAGTACAACATTGAGAACCCTAGCAAGCCTGTCTTGACTGGGCAGGTGTGGGTGGGAGGACAACTTCAGAAGGGTAGCAGTATTGTTTATGTAACAGAGGATGGAGAGGAGTTGCAGTTTGATGTGCCTGAGGTCAAGGTCAGCATTATCCTTCCTCAATTAATTACCTTCTATTATATTACAATTACTATTATAGAGCATTTTCATAGTTAAAACTTATAATGCATTACAGATTATTCTGTTATGGACTATAGAGTAAAATATTTTGCAAGCGAGGAATGAGTCTAGATGAAGGAAGACTTGATTCTTTTTTGTTAATGGGAAATGCATTGCTCTCGGAAGTTCATATATTTCAGATACATGTAACAAACTGTTGGCCAAAGAACTTTCTTTGAGAAATTACTAGTCCATGAGCCTTGCATTATCTGATTTGTTTGATGCATCTGACCACTTATCTATGTTGTTTACCCTCACGGTGTCATAAAACAATCCAGCTTCATTTTCTTTCTCTCAGGGTAATAAGTTGAGAGGAGGGCCACAGATGATACAGTTGAGCTTAGACGGCAAGAGGCTCTACGTAACCAATTCCCTGTTCAGTGTATGGGATAAATAGTTTTACCCTGATGTTGTAGAGAAGGGTTCCCATATGCTGCGGATTGATGTGGACACAGAGAACGGGGGTCTGTCAGTGAACCCAGACTTCTTTGTGGATTTTGGGTCTGAACCTGATGGTCCGTCGCTTGCACATGATATGCGGTATCCAGGAGGTGACTGCACATCTGACATATGGATATGATTGGGATTGCTTCTCTATTCTAATCTGAGAGGAATAAAGGAGATGATTATTGTGGAGGAGCAAGAATGGTCGGTTAATTATGTTATATTGAGTTGGATGATAGAACACCATTCATGAATAAAGCCTATGAGCTGAAGTAGTGTTTTCAGATGGTGTCTCATGTACCTTATTTCATGAGTGGTTTAATATAGAATGTTACTTGTGCAATACTTTCATCTAGTGAGTTTAGCTTTTTGTTACTGTTAAATCTTTTTAGTTTAGCAGAGAAGCAGTTTCTAATGATAGCTACCTAAAATAATTTGCTTGATCCTTCTTTAGTTTAAAGCGTAAGTTGCTTTGTAATTTTGGAATAATATTGTAATAAGGTGCTATGTCCATCACAATCTGTAGATAATGTACATCGTATTTGCTCATGTCTTGAGATTTATCAACTATTTCTACAAATTATTTCATGGTAATAACGTCATGCAGTCTGTAATGTATTTAGCAGACTGATTTGCATAGATACACTCCCTAAATTCAAGTGAAAAAAGATTCAATCTAGAGAGAGAGTGCAACCTCAATTTCCATCAATCAATTTCCAACGTATACCAAGTTGATAAATAAGATTCTAAATCTAGCGTTTACTTGAGAGCAAAAGAGAGTCAATTTTCATACCATGTTTCTTCAAAGACGGCACCTTTCTTTTCAATCGAAGACTGACTCACCTAGATGTTAGTTTGGAAAATTGAGCAGCGACGAGTGAGAAAAGTTGCTCAATCCCAAATTGTACAGTTAATTTGTTAATGATCTCTGTGAATAGCCCTTGTTAGAATGCTCAATTAATGTAGCTTCTCAAGTACCATCTCATGGAGGAGGTACAGGAGAAAAAAATATGAGACTGATATGATAGGATTTATGGCAGCACTGCCGCAGAATTTATTATGAGATTGTGGAGTGTAGTCGGCACATTATTGATCAAAGTATCTTTGAGGATTGCATATTTCCAGCTTGCTGACAATTTTGTGATTGGTAAGTTTATTATGCTGAAGGATAATGTTCACAGCCACGATTAACTTCAGAGGGTTCTTGCTAGTTAGTTGTTGTTTACTTTTATTGTTGTTGTTGTTTATTTCATTGTAAGATGTGTGCTTCGTTTCAAAAGAAATGATGGAATATACATTAAGGTTAATAAGATGGGTGTTCAGAGAGAGCCTTGATGGCTCGGTGTGCGGCATTTTTTCGTTCCGCCTTCAAGGCTACTCCATTTGCTCTTTTTTAAAGAGATCCTTTATATTATTTTGCATTTTGCGTTATGTTTTATTCAAAAAAATCACCATCAGAACTGTGATTAGTGGCTGAGAGCTTGCCCTCAAGTAGAGGGAAGTAGGGATGATAATGGGCCAAATTCTAGATGAAACAGCTAAGGTTCCGAGTCTAATCGTGTTTGCTTGACTTGCCAAGTAAACGCATCTCTCTATCCTTCACAGTGTCCATCATTGTCAAGAAAGATACACGTTGCCTTATTATAATGATCTCTTGTATAGTTAATTTGTTAATGATCTCTTGTGGATAGCCCTTGTTAGAATGCTCAACTAATGAAGCTTCTCAAGCACCATCTCATGGAGGAGGTCCAGGAGAAAAAAATATTGGCAGCACTGTAGCATAATTTATTATAAGATTGTGGAGTGTAATCGGCACATTATTGATCAAAGTATCTTTGAGGATTGCATATTTCCTGCTTGTAGACAAATTTTGTGATTGGGTTTATGTGAAAATAGTTGTGAGATGGAAGTCTATTACGCTGAAGGATAATGTTCACGGCCGTAATTAACTTCAGAGGGTTCTTGCTAGTTAGCTGTTGTTTACTTTTATTGTTGTTGTTGTTGTTTATTTCATGGTAAGATGTGTGCTTCGTTTCAAATGAAATGATGGAATATACATTAAGGTTAATAAGAAGGGCGTTCAGAGAGAGCCTTGATGGCTCGGTGTGCAGCGTTCTTCATTCAGCCTTCAAGTCTACTTCATTTGCTCTTTCTTAAAGAGATCCTTTATTTTATTTTGCTTTCTGCATTTATGTTTTATTCACTAAAATCACCATCAGAACTGTGATTAGTGGCTGAGAGCTTGCCCTCAAGTAGGGAAGTAGGGATGATAATGGGTCAGATCCCAAATCTTATCGTGTTTGCTTGACTTGCCAAGTAAACGCATCTCTCTATTCTTCGAAATGTCCATCATTGTCAAGAAAGATGTAAGATTGAATGCTTCCTTATCATACACGTTGCCTTTTTATTCGGCTAAATTATCTTCTGTGATGTGACTATTATTACTGGTTATGATAGCTAAAACTTAGAAACTATTACTTCTTGTTCTGTTTTTATTTCTCTTTCTTTTTTTTAATCAAAAGTTGCAATGTTAAAACAAGCAAATTAATGATTTTGCTTTCAGAAGCTATAGTTGCTTGATTAGATTCTCCATATTTTCTTTTTTTCAATATTTTGCAGTCTAAGGCTTCATTTTGGCTAATGTGACACAAACATTGTTTTTTTAGGAAAGGCCCGTAAGCTGGGATACATTTTGTTGTAATAATGGTAATAATTGAATCAAGATTATTGTTAGGGATATGAAAAGCACGGGGATTACAGATAATTATGGTTAGGTTTGAGTGAAGTCTAAGATAGGGTGGTTTCGAGCTAAGGGCATGAACATAGATAACTTATCTTATGGTGGGATTAAGGGTTTATAAATTAGATTAAAGATGGATCAAGTTTTGTCTAGTGTCTAGTAACTAATGTACTACTTCAGGATAAGACAACATTAAGAAACCATGCGCCCGATTAATGGTGACTTGATTATATTTGATAAAACTCTCTAGCTTCATCCTGATCCACAACTCTCTTCCTCTCTCTTAACTCTAATCCACCTCCTCTGTCGGAAACCTTGGCCCAATAACTTTTTTATTTTGTTTATTATTCTTATTTAATATTTTTTTGCTTTTCCTCAATGATTTTATGCTTTTATTTTTCCATTAATTCTTTCTTTATTTTTTTTTCCTGGCTATATTCTCCTTTGTTCCTTACTTTTTTAATTCTTTCTTCTGTTTCATTTTTAAAGGAAATTTTTACTACAGTCACTTACTTTGCTTTATAATTAGAAAAAAACTCAACTTCACAATTTGTTCGCTATATCATCATTCACGTCAGCATATACTGATTCCTCCCAACCACCACTTTTTATATATTTTATTTTCTCTTTTACGCTTCCTCATCACCACTGACATGTTGGCCCAAAGCCTTCCACTCTAGTTTTGATGATGATTAACTCATGTAGTTATGTGTACTAATAATCTTGTGATTTTAGTTACAGATCTCTATCAAGATATTAGTTGGTGATTAGCTTCAACAAGATAGTTTGGAAGCTTTCACATGATGATTCAAGAGCCCGAGCGTCAAAGATCATATATAGCACTCATTGGAGTCAAGCTCGGTGAATCAAGTTTTGGATCGAGTCGGCTTGGAGACGGCGCTCTACAAGAAGACATCGGTACCATAGTTTAGTTTTGTGTTTAGATCCAAATTGTAAAGATTAGAATAGTATGATATGCTCAAGTTCACAACACACAACACGTTTCATGTTTTGAATATTGGTTTTCGGTTTTGCCGTTTTTGGTTTAACCGATCTTGGTTTCATGAATAGATAGATCAAAACAAGTTTACATGGTTTTATGTATACTAGATTTGTTCTATATACATGCATGCTTAACTTCCTAGACAAACTTAGTTTTGATTTACTCATTCATGTGTTTGGTGTTTTTTATTTTTAACAAAACATATTTTGGAATTAAAGACAAAAACTATGATATGTATATGTTTCATGTATATTGGATTTCTATCCATATGCATCATGCTTCAATGTTGTTTAATATCATGTTTTTGTATTTGGATGAGGTTTGGACAAAGTTTCATTTGAAAAATCCAAGTTTGGAAAAATACAAGTTTTGGTTTTCGGTAATTTTTTCATAACACAAAAATAGTTCAAAATGCTTGATATTTGAGTTGAAATTTTTATTACATGTTTGTATATCAATGCAAAATGATAAAACTATTTTTGTAAATTTTTGAAGGTTTTATGAGAATTTATTGGATAATAAAAATCATAGTTTTTCAGCCCAGATCAGCTGCTGCTAGGCTAGATCGGTCGACCGCACGGTCGACCGGATCAAGAGCCAGTCGACCGTAGCGGTCGACCGACGTGCATGAATACGTGCACGCTGGCTGCCCCGGGAGCCGGTCGACCGCACGGTCGACCGACTGAGAGCAGGTTGCTCTCTGTTTTCTGCGGTCGACCGAGCGTCGAACGGCCAGAAAGCCGTTGCTCTCTGGTTCTGGGGACGGTCGACCGCCCGGTCGACCGTTAGCTGCCAACGGTCAAAATTGACTGTTGGACGGTCGACCGATCGGTCGACCGGTAGTGCAGTTTTGGCAGTTTCTGCTGCCAACGGCTATAATTTTCTGGGGCTATAAATACCCCATTGGAAAGAGGTTTTCTCTAAGATTTTTGGTGCTAATTTTTCTTGACTCTCTGGTGTTTTCACAGCAATCAAAAGAAGTTTTTGATTTAAATTGAACAATCTATTTGGTGTTTTTGCTAGGGTTTGGAAATCAAGAAAGGATTTTGGAAAAGATTTTGATTCAACTTCTTCATCTTGGTTTCTAGTTTTTCTCAAAGATTTTATTTGAGTTTTGATTTCCATTCCTTTGGTTTTCTCCACACTTGAGCTACATCTACTATCTTATTCTATAGGATCTTTGTGGGGAAAGAGATTGTTTGTGGTTGAAATATACCACCAAGTTGTAAACCCTTGCTTTGTGATATCCCTCTTTGGTAGAGGTTGATTTGGGTTGGATCCCTCTTTGGTAGAGGTTGAGATTGTGTTTTGCACCCTCTAGGTGAGGTGGAGTTTGCATTGAGTTGTAATCCCTCAAGTTGTGAGGTGATTGTTTGTTGGCTTGGTGTTGTGCCTCAAGGAGGAGGTTGTGTTTGTAAGGAGAGGAGTTGGGTACTCCTTGTGATTGTATTGCCCCAAATCCTCGGTGGAGTTCCCTTTGTGGAGTCCTTTGTGGACAAGCTAGTGGATTAGAAATCCTTCTGGGTGAAGGCGGGGACGTAGAGCTGGGTGCTCGAACCTCAAAATATATCTTGTTGTTTGCGCTTGATCCATTGGCTCTTACTCTCTCTCTTTATATTGTGCCCTGCATCATTCTATATTGTGCATTCATACTTATATGCTTGGCTTGGTTGTGTGTGCATCTCTTGTTGGTTGCACTTGTGTGTGTATTGCAATTAGTTTTTAAATTCCACATTTATTTCACTAGATTAGAATTATCACCTATTCATCCCCCTCTAGGTGATTTCAATTGGTATCAGAGCCTACGCTCCTGATATTTAGGTTTAACCACCTAGGAGTGAGATCTTGGTTTGCTAATATTTATTTGCATTTTTCATTTGCACACATTTAGTTTGCACTCATGGCTAACCTACTATGTTTGACTTTACTAGACATGATATTTGGATAGCCAAGATGACTAGTCATTTGAAAACCCTAAGTCATCTAGTTTATCAAGCCACTACTCAAGTATCCTACCCAAATAATAGCAAGCATAAAAAGGCCAATGCACTTGCACTTAAAACACTTAGAGCATCTCTTAATGAATATCTTTTACCTGTGTTTGCTCATTTTGATTTGGCTTTTGCAGTTTAGAGCATATTGACTTCTCCCGAGCTACCAAGGATTGTCAACAAGTTGAGAAGATCTAGGAGAGACAAGTCCGACGAGCATTGCCTCATGTTCCAAGGGAAAGACTCCCTTGAGGTACAATCGGATTCTCAACTAGATGATAGCTCTAGTTCATATTGTTATGGTTGTTTAGAAGTTCAAACTTTAAATATGGAACTTGCTCAAAAGCTTGAAATTTTTTTGGAAAAACATGATTTGTTGAAAAAGACAATTTTGAACTAAAAGAAGAATTAAAGGATTTGTGTTCAAATTTTGAATTGATTTTGCAAGAGAAAGAAGAGATTGCAAGTGAACGTGACTCACTTAAATCTCAACTAGAACTTGCTCTAAAAGAGATTGATGTTTTGAAAAGCAAAAATGTTTGTGATGACGTTGTGAAAAACAATGAGGTTTATCTTCTAAATTGGATTTTGTTTTAAAAGATAACCTTGTTTTGAAAAATGAAATTGATTTCATTACAAAAGAACTAGAATTGGTTTTAAATAAAAATAAATCTTTGCAAAAATGATTTAGATTCTCATGTTTGTCATGCTAGTGTAGCTTCACCTAGCACATCTTTTGCATGCTCCACTTTATCTTCTAGTATTGAAAATGATATAAATATTTTGAAGAAAAGTGTTGATTGTTTGGGCTCCACTTTGAGCCAATGTACTTTAAATCATACACGCTTGGAAACCTTGGTTCGTAAGAAACAAGTCCATCTTTGCATGTACACCCATCACGGCATACACATGCTCATCACGATCACAATCTTCACACTATGTATGCTCATGTGTACACTTGTACACATTGTGGTCGAAAAGGCCACCTTGCTAGATTTTGTTATGATCGTATTTATCATGAAAATTTAGCAACTAATCTTGTTTGGGTTAGAAAAGATACTAACCCCCGTGGACCCAAAGAAAATGGATACCAAAGACCACCCCTTTGATTTTTGATGTAGGAGTGGGCTCTCGCATAACGTGAGAGTGTTGGTGCCTTGAAGTGGATGCGTCCGTGCTTAAAGAAAATATTTTGGATGCATCACTTTCAAGGGGAGTTTGGTGGAGAGGACCACCATTGGTTTGGAGAACTAGAGAGGTGCCTTCATCAGTTTTGGTATCGATCTCTAACTCCCTTTTATATTTGCATGCTTTTTCATGCTCATCGTTTTATAGCATGCCATGTTTTCATTGTTCATTATGTTTATGCCATGTTCATTAGAATAGTGACATGCATGTATAGCCTTTGAGATCACCCATGTTTATATGGATCATGTTGTGTTCTCACCATTTGTTTAGCTATTATGCTCATCTTAGTTCTAATAACATGTGAATTTACATAATGATCATTTTATGTTTGTAATGATGATTATGTGTCCCGTTTTATGCTACATGATTTGATTACTTGTTTAGATGTTAGTTTTCATTAAAACTAGGATTTATACTTGTACATATAGTGGGCCACAAATAAATCTTTATATATGTTTGTGCTTGGATGCCTATTTGTACCCATTAGATGTTCTAGTATTATCTAGTTTTTGATGATTCATGCATTTTAAACTTGTATTCCCCATTTTGGATATGTTTTTATGATCTTGTGTTTTCACTTCATGTATATGTCTATTTTGTCAAACCTTAAGATATACATGTATACCCCTTGAGTCATTTGCTTTTCATGCAAATCTATATTTTGGACTCAATTGTGTTTAGGGATATGTATGTATACTTCTTGTTTGTCAAAACATACATATGCCTTGAAGTATGAATTGATTTTTGATGAAAAGTTTAAATTTTCATGTTTTCATGTTTAAAGGAATTTCACTTGAGCTTAATACCTATTTTCATGATAATGTGTCTCTCACAACACTTGCACACTCACCTTATTAGTTTTCTCATGACTTTGTTTTCATGAGTACAATTTGTGCTATATATAGATTTTGAGTGTTTTAGTGCCATGTGATTTACATGTGTTTCATGAAAAACAATTTTGTTTTTATTCCTTACTTGAAGGATTTCGTACTAGTTTTCAATTTTATCCATAACTAGTGCGTGTTCTTCACTTTGGTAGAGTTTTCAAACAAACTATATTTTCAAACCTATTTTTTTGAAAAACCTACCTTCAAGGGCGGTTGGATGGGAGACCATGCTCATGTATGCTTTATAGTGAAAATCATTTTAAACTTGAACATGTGATGGGAGGATAGGTTATATGAGATATACTCTTAATATTATTGTTGTTTCAATTGGTATCATTGGACTATTTTTCAATTGGTATCATATTTGAAAATCACCTAGAGGGGGGGTGAATAGGTGATAATGCTAATCTAATGAACTTAATGCGGAATTTAAAAAACTAATTGCAATTAACAAGAGATGTACACACAAACAAGCCAAGCAAGTAATTATGAATGAACAATATGAATTGATGCAAGGCACAAAGTAAAGAGAGAGTAAGAGTCAAGGGATCAAGCGCAAACAACAAGATATGTTTCGAGGTTCGAGCACCCAGCTCTACATCCCCGCCTTCACACAGAAGGATTTCATGTCCACTAGCTTGTCCACAAAGGACTCCCACAAAGGGAACCTCCACCGAGGATTTGGGGCAATAACAATTACAAGGAGTACCCAACTCCTCTCCTTTCAAACACAACCTCCTTGAGGCACAACTCCAAGCCAACAAACAATCACCTCACAACTTGAGGGATTAGCACAAAGCTTACACAAGGATCACCTCACCACTTGAGGGATACACCCACTTGTACAACCTCCTCAACACAATGAGGGAAGGCCACAAAGCCAAGCAAATGAAGGTTTTCAACTTGGTGGTCTAAACAACAACCACAAACAATTTCTTTCCCACACAAGGATCCTATAGAATAAGATAGTAGGTGTAGCTCAAGTGTGGAGAAAACCAAAGGAATGGAAATCAAAAACTCAAAGAAAATCTTTGGGAAAAACTAGAAATCAATATGAAGAAGTTCAATCAAAATCTTTTCCCAAAAACCCTTTCTTGATTTTCCAAACCCTAGCAAAAACACCAAATAGATTGTTCAATTTAAAGCCCAAAAACTTCTTTTGATTGCTGTGAAAACACTAGAGAGTCAGGAAAAATTCGCACAAAAATTCTTTTTGAAAACCTCTTTCCAATGGGGTATTTATAGCTCATTTGGAAAACTAGCCGTTGGCAGCAGATCCTGCCAAAAATGCACTAACGGTCGACTGTCCAACGGTCGGATTTTGACCGTTGGCAACTGAGCCGACGCTCGGCCGACTGAAAAGAACAGAGAGCACTGCTCTCAGATCGGTCGACCGGCCGGTCGACCGGCCCACTGTGACCGTCAGGTCGACGGCCCTTGGTTCGGCCGACCGCACGGTCGACCGACCTGGCCTGTCAGCCACTGTTTAGGGTCAGACAAACAGGGTAAAGAATATTCTAATAAATCCATAAAAACTTGTAAAAATACACAAAAATAGTTTTATCATATTATATTGAAATGTAAACTTTGTGATAAAAATTTCATCACAAATTTCAAACATCTTGAAAATTTTTGTGTCATATGAATCTTACCAAAATCCAAAAACTGTATTTTCTAAAACTTGAATTTTGAATAGAAAATACATTTAGTCCAAACTCATCCATATATACAAAATATGGTATTAAACAACATTTAGGCATGATGTATATGGATATAATCCAATATACATGAAACATATATAATCCATGTTTTTGACATTAATCCAAAATATGTTTGTTAGAAATACCAAAACATAAACACATGAAATAGACTATCAAACTAAGTTTGTTTAAATAGTTGAAGCATGCATGTATATAGAACAAATCTAATATACATTAAACCATGTAAACTTTTTTGATATAATATCTATTCATGCAAACCAAGATCGGTTAAACCAAAAACCGAAAACCAAATATGAAACGTGTGTGTTGTGAACTTGAGCATATCATACTATTCTAATCTTTACAATTTGGATCTAAACACAAAACTAAACTATGGTACCGATGTCTTCTTGTAGAGCAACGTCTTCAAGCCGACTCGATCCAAAACTTCCGTGATTCAACGAGCTTGACTCCAATGAGTGCTATATATGATCTTTGACGCTCGGGCTCTTAAATCACCATGTGAAGGCTTCCAAACCATCTTGTTGAAGCAATCACCTACTAATATCTTGATTAATAATACTAAAATCAACAAGATATTATACACAAAACAATAGTAATCCAATCAAATCATAAGAAAGAGTGGAATACTAACAAATGATTGATGATATAAAAAATATTATGTAGATTTAAAGAGAAACTAAAATCAAGATTATAGTACACTAATCAGAGTTAACATCATCAAAACTAGAGTGAAGGCCTTTGCCAACAATCCCCTTTTGATGATTAAAAAACATGGAGTTATATATGCATATTAAAGTTAATTCAAAGAAGCTCCCCTTAACTGCAGAAGAAAACAACATATTGCAATGAAATAAAACATGAGAATGTATGTAAAAACTATGAAATGCATATAAACAGTCTCTTGATACAAATGATCTCTTGATACCAAATGAAAGGTAAAACAAAACAATTTATTTCTTCTTAATGAAGGCTCTTGATACCAAACATTACATAATACTCTTGATACCAATAATAAAACATGTTCTCTCAATATGAAACAAAGATCATGCATAAATCATGCATATAAACTCAAATTCTTCTCCCCTTTTTGTCAATCATCAACAAAGGGGTAAAATCACAAAAACAAATTTTTCTTCCCCTTTTTGTTCTAAAACAAAAACAATGTTAACAAGGGGTACAATTAATTTAGATATCAATTAAAAATATGGCAAGGTAGCACATATTGATACCAATTGAAAAGGAGACATAAAAACATTGATACCAATTTTGAAAAACAAAAGCATCTTGATACCAATTAAAAAAAAAATTTAAAGGAATGCCTATATCAATTAATATCAATTGAAATAAAGGTAAAACGAGGCATTGAAACAAATGATACCAATTGAAAGTGAAAATACATACCAATTGAAAACAAAGATCTTGATACCAATTGAAATTAAACATAACAAAATTTTGAATTCCTAAACACAAGTCTTGATACCAATTGTAAATGTTTTTCATTTTGAACATATGATACCGAATGGAAATAATCAATCATAAAGAATGGGAGTGAAAATCAAATACCAATTGAAAAAAGAAATACAAGTTTTCTCTCCCTTTATGAAATACCAAATAAAACAATGCATAGGCTTGAATATAGATAACAATTGAAACTAGTCAATTGAAACAAGATAATTATTATATTTTCAAGCTTAGCATAACCAATATATATATATATATATATTATATATATATATATATATATATATATATATATATATATTATATATAATATATATGTGTATATGTATGCAAATGAATACCAATTGAAATTGATATTATTTGAGATGAAAGCATACATATATAAAAATATATGAGTATACACGAAAAGTCAATATTGATACCAATTGAAAGAATACAATGATACCAATTGAAACAACAATAAGATTAAATGTATATCTCATATTCCTATCCTCCCAATCATGTTCAAGTTTAGAATGATTTTCACTATAAAGCATACATGAGCATGATCTCCCATCCAACCACCCTTAGAAGGTAGGAGTTTTCAAAAATAGATTGAGGATATAGTATGTTTGAAAATCTCTACCATAAGAAGAATATCGCAACTAGTTATATGAAAAATTTTGTAAACTAGTACAAAATCCTTCAAGTAAGGAATAAAACAAGAGTATATTCCATAAAACACATGTAAATCACATAATCACCGACAATCAAAATCTATGAAGCATATATCATACTCATGAAACTAAAATCATGAGAAAACACGAATAATGTGAGTGTATAAGCATAATGTGAAAAACAAAGTCATGGAGATAGGCAATCAAGCTCAATTGAAATTCCTTTAAACATGAAAATATGAAAAACTAAATTTTCAATAACAACAAATCATACTCCAAGGCATATGTATGTTTTGACAAAACTAGAAGTATACATACATATCCCTAAACACAATTGAGTCCATAATAAAGATTTGCATGAAAAGCAAATGACTCAAGGGTATACATGTATATCTTAAAGTTTGGCAAAATAAACATATACATGAAGTGAAAACACATGATCATAAAAACATATCCAAAATAGGGAATAAGTTAGAATGCATGAATCATCAAAACTAGACTATACTAGCACATCTAATGGGTACAAATAAGCATCCAAGCACAAACATATATAAGATTTATTTGAGTTCCACTACATGTACAAGTATAAATTCTAGTCTTAATGAAAACTAACATCTAAACAAGTAATCAAATCATTAAGCATAAAACGGGATATAAATCAACATGAAAATCATAAACATGATCATTATGTAAATCTACATGCTATTAGAATCATAATATACATAATAGCTAAACAAATACGAGAACACAAAGAATGATCCACATGAACATGGGTGATCTTAAAAGCTATACATGCATGTCAATGTTCTAATAAACAAGTCAATTTTCAAACTAATCAAAACATGAATAATTAAAACAAAATCATAAACATCCAAATGGTTATTATGCATATGCATGTGCATTAGATCTAGAGCATACATATTAGTTAAAAACAAAGTGAGAACACATAGATATAGATCCATATAGAACATGAAGTGTCTCAAATAACTAACAAGTATATCACTAATCTAATGACCATGGCATAAGCATAATGAACAATAAAACATGACATGCTATAAATAGGTAATCATGAAAAGCATGCAAATATAAACGAGAATTAGAGATTGATATCAAAACCGATGGGGGCACCTCTCTAGTTCTCCAAACCAATGGTGGTCCTCCTCCACCAAACTTTCCTTGAAAGTGATGCATCCAAATTTGTTTTCTTTTAAGCACGGAACGCATCTACTCCAAGGCACCAACACTCTCACGTTATGCGAGAGCCCCCACCTACATCAAAAATCAAAGAGGTGATTTTGGTACCCATTTTCTTTTGGGTCCACGGGGTTAGTATCTTTCCTAACCCAAACAAGATTAGTTGCTAAATTTTCAACATTTAAACGATCATAGCAAAATGTAGCAAGATGGCCTTTTCGACCACAATGTGTACATGTGTACACATGAGCATACATAGTGTGAAGATTGTGATCGTGATGAGCATGTACATGCAAAGATGGACCTTGTTTCTTACGAACCAAGGTTTCCAAGCGTGTATGATTTAATGTACATTGGCTCAAAGTGGAGCCCAAACAATCAACACTTTTCTTCAAAATATTTATATCATTTTCAATATTAGAAGATAAAGTGGAGCATGCAAAAGATGTGCTAGGTAAAGCTACACTAGCATGGCAAACATGAGAATCTATATCAATTTTTAAAGATTCATTTTTCTTTAAGACTAAATCTAGTTCTTTTGTAATGAAATCAATTTCATTTTTCAAAACAAGGTTATCTTTTAAGACAAAATCCAATTTAGAAGATAAAACCTCATTGTTTTTCACAACATTATCACAATCATTTTTGCTTTTCAAAACATCAATTTCTTTTAGGGCAAGGTCTAGTTGAGATCTTAGTGAGTCACGTTCACTAGTAATCTCTTCCTTCGCTTGCAAAACCAATTCAAAATTTGAACACAAATCCTTTAATTCATCTTTCAAAGCAAGATTATCCTTTTTCAAAAGTTTATGTTTTTCCAAAAAAATTTCAAGCTTTGTGGCAAGTTCCATGTTTAATGTTTGAGCTTCTAAACAACCATAGCAATAGGAACTAGAGCTATCATCTAGATGAGAATCCGATTGTACCTCAAGGGAGTCTTTCCCTTGGACCATGAGGCAATGCTCGTCGGACTTGTCTCTCCTAGATCTCCTCAACTTGTTGATAATCCTTGGAAGCTCGGGAGAAGTCAATATGCTCTAAACTGCAAAAGACGAGTCATAATGATCAAACACATGTAAAAGATTTTCATTAAGAGATGCTCTAAGAGTCTTACGGCTAATGCATTTGCCTTTTTATGCTTGCTACTATTGGGTAGGATTCTTGAGTAGAGGCTTGGTAAACTAGATGTCCTAGACTTTTTAAATGACTACTCATCTTGGCTATCCAAATATCATGTCTAGTAAAGTCAAACATAGGAGGGCTAGCCATGAGTGCAAACTAAATGTGTGCAAATCAAAAATGCAAATGAAGATTAGCAAACCAAGATCTCACTCCTAGGTGGTTAAACCTAATATCAGGAGCGTAGGCTCTGATACCAATTGAAAATCACCTAGAGGGGGGGTGAATAGGTGATAATGCTAATCTAATAAACTTAATGCGGAATTTAAAAAAACTAATTGCAATTAACAGAGATGCACACTGATTGAGATTTTCCTGCACACAAAATATAGAATATTAGATTTAAGAATTAGAGATGTGCAGGGTGCTCAATTCTAATCCGCGGTAGCAATGGCTATGCGGGTCGTGATCCTCAGGGAGGGACTAGCGATGGAAGCGTTTAAGTAAGTTCACTAAAAATTTTTTTTTTTAGTTAATAAAAGGAAAAATTAGGTTAGAAAGAAAGCGGTAGGTTAAGAAGATGGAGAAATAGAAGCGGTATTTACAAAGAGTCGGGAAAGAAAGAGTTGGAGTGTTGGTGATTTAATCTACAAAAATAAAAGAAAGAAAAACTATAAACACATACCTACCTCTTCTGCCCTGCTTACCTTTGCTCTGTTGCAACGTCTTACCTTGTCTTGGAAGGCGTTCAAGTATGGCGTATAGGATCTTCCACCTTCGCGATTTACACTACGAAAAGAAAAGACAAACTAAAGAGAAGGCTTGTTCATCTCCATAGGCCATCAAGGGCACTTCTTCGGCTAGGCAGTCTTGAAGTGACCAGTTCTCACGGTTTGCAAGACATCAGAGAAAATAAACCAAAAATAGAAGAACAAGAATAAAGCAACAATAGAAGAATAATAGATAAAAAGAAACAAACTTCGAATTGATTTTATTAACAATGAAAGAAAGGACTACTTACCACCGATGTCACCTCAATACAAGCTGGTCTCCTTCCTCCATGAAAATATCCTCTCCTCTCAGTAAAAAAATAAAAATTACAAAAAGAGAAATAAAAACCTAAACTACAACTAGAAGAAAGCCTAAAAACCCTAGCTTTAAGCTCTGTATTTTCTGTACTTCTGAGATCTTTTACGGTTGCTCTGCAGGGGTATTTATGGGTGCAGAAGGTAGTAGAGTCCCAACACAACTCTCCCACGAAAACTGGTCCCCGGATAAGACTGGATTGCCGCGAAAACGCGGCTTGGGCCGCGTTTTCGCGGCCTGGTAGTGGCAGATGGCCACGCGCTTTGGCGCGTGGCCTCCCCTGGTCCGTCCATCTGAGCGTTGTCTTCTGGAAGTTGCATCCTGGCTCTTTATCTTGGGATTTCGAGATAACTTGGGAAGCAAGTTATCTAGATCTCAAATCTCCCAATATCTTTTAAACGAATTTCATTATCTTTGCACTCTCTTCTTTAGTTTTATCCTCATCCTGCAAGTGTTTAGGGTTGAATAGAAATCTATCCTTCCCTCTTCTTTGTATTTGTAACTTTTGCCCTTGTGTAATTGCAATTTTGACATTTAATAATTGCAACTTTTACATTGGGCTTGAATATGGGCTTTTGGGCTTCTTTTGAGGCTTTATTTCTTTATTTTTATTTCTCGAGGCCTGCATACAATAAATCATAAAATATTAGTAAATGTGCAGAATTATAGGAATAAATATGAAAATGTGATGGTAAATGTAATGAAAAAATGCACTTTTCACTACCAATCACACACACAAACAAGCCAAGCAAGTAATTATGAATGAACAATATGAATTGATGCAAGGAACAAAGTAAGAGAGAGAGTAAGAGTCAAGGGATCAAGCGCAAACAACAAGATATGTTTCGAGGTTCGAGCACCCAGCTCTACATCCCCGCCTTCACACAGAAAGATTTCAAGTCCACTAGCTTGTCCACAAAGGACTCCCACAAAGGGAACCTCCACCGAGGATTTGGGCAATAACAATTACAAGGAGTACCCAACTCCTCTCCTTTCAAACACAACCTCCTCCTTGAGGCACAACTCCAAGCCAACAAACAATCACCTCACAACTTGAGAGATTAGAACAAAGCTTACACAAGGATCACCTCACCACTTGAGGGATACAACCCACTTGCACAACCTCCTCAACACAATGAGGAAAGGCACAAAGCCAAGCAAATGAAGGGTTTTCAACTTGGTGGTCTAAACAACAACCACAAACAATTTCTTTCCCACACAAGGATCCTATAGAATAAGATAGTAGATGTAGCTCAAGTGTGGAGAAAACCAAAGGAATGGAAATCAAAAACTCAAAGAAAATCTTTGGAAAAACTAGAAATCAATATGAAGAAGTTCAATCAAAATCTTTTCTCAAAACCCTTTCTTGATTTCAAACCCTAGCAAAAACACCAAATAGATTGTTCAATTTAAAGCCCAAAAACTTCTTTGATTGCTGTGAAAACACTAGAGAGTCAGGAAAAATTCGCACAAAAATTCTTTTTGAAAACCTCTTTCCAATGGGGTATTTATAGCCTATTTGGAAAACTAGCCGTTGGCAGCAAATCCTGCCAAAAATGCACTAACGGTCGATTGGTCGGTCGACCGTCCAACGGTCGGATTTTGACCGTTGCAACTGACGGCCCGACCGCCCGGCCGACTGAAAAGAACAGAGAGCACTGCTCTCAGATCCGGTCGACCGGCCCACTGTGCTGCCAGACGTGCACAGCTCTGTGCACGTCGGTCGACCGTCAGGTCGACCGGCCCTTGGTTCGGCTGACCACACGGTCGACCGACCTGGCCTGTCAGCCACTGTTTAGGGTCAGAAAAACAGGGTAAAGAATATTCTAATAAATCCATAAAAACTTGTAAAAATACACAAAAATAGTTTTATCATATTATATTGAAATGTAAACTTTGTGATAAAAATTTCATCACAATTTCAAACATCTTGAAACATTTTTGTGTCATATGAATTTTACCAAAATCCAAAAACTGTATTTTCTAAAACTTGGATTTTTGAATAGAAAATACATTTAGTCCAAAACTCATCCACATACAAAAACATGGTATTAACAACATTTAGGCATGATGTATATGGATATAATCCAATATACATGAAACATATATATATATATATATATATATATATATATATATATATATATATATATATATATATATATATATATATCCATGTTTTTGACATTAATTCCAAAAATATGTTTTGTTAGAAATACCAAAACATAAACACATGAAATAGACTATCAAACTAAGTTAGTTTAAATAGTTGAAGCATGCATGTATATAGAACAAATCTAAATATACATTAAACCATGTAAACTTGTTTTGATATAATATCTATTCATGCAAACCAAGATCGGTTAAACCAAAAACCGAAAACCAAACATGAAACGTGTGTGTTGTGAACTTGAGCATATCATACTATTCTAATCTTTACAAGTTGGATCTAAACACAAAACTAAACTATGGTACAGATGTCTTCTTGTAGAGCAACGTCTTCAAGCCGACTCTATCCAAAACTTCCGTGATTCACCGAGCTTGACTCCAATGAGTGCTATATATGATTTTTGACGCTCGGGCTCTTGAATCACCATGTGAAGGCTTCCAAACCATCTTGTTGAAGCAATCACCTACTAATATCTTGATTAATAATCTGAAACTAAAATCACAAGATTATTAGTACACATAACTACATGAGTTAATCATCATCAAAACTAGAGTGGAAGGCCTTTGGGCCAACAATATTGACATTTTTTGTATACTCATATATTGTTTTTATGTATGTATGCGTACACTTCAAAGAGTATCAATTTCAATTGGTATTAATTTTTCATACATATATATGCTTTATGCTAAGCTTGAGCTTCAACTTTGTTTCAATTGATTAGTTTTCAATTGGTATTCTAATACAAGCTTAGACATTATTTTATTTGGTATTTCATAATGAGGGAGAAAACTCATATTTTATCTTTCAATTGGTATTTGGTTTACCATTGGTTTTGTATTCCACTCCCTTGCTTTATGATAGAAAATAATAATCTCAATTGGTATCATATGTTTAAAAAGAATAATGCTTTAAATTGGTATCAAGAATTTATTTGTTTTCTCAAAATTGGTATCAAGATGCTTACATGTTTACTCTCAATTGGTATCAAGATTGTTTATTTACCATTGTTTTATTTACTTATCAATTGGTATCAAGATTTATGTTTAGGAATTCAATATTTGTAATGTTTAATTTCAATTGGTATCAATATGCATTTCATTGACATATTTTCAATTGATATCATGTTTGATGTCACACCTTTTGACATTGTTTTTTTTTAGACAAAAAGAGGATGAACATTTTGATTTGTTTTATTGTCACCCTTTATTGATTCTTTGTTTCGAACAAAAAGGGGGAGAAAAATGTTTTGTTTTTACTTGGACCACTTTGTTGATGATTGACAAAAAGGGGGAGAAGTATTTGGTTTTATATGCATATTTCGTTTTTATTTATTAGTTTATTGTTTAATTGGTTTCAAGAACATGTTAGTATTGTTTTATGCACATCTATGCATACATGTTTATGTGCTTCATTGTCATAGTTATTTGTTTATTGCTATGCATGAGTTAAGGGGGAGCTTCTTTGAAGCTTAACTTTAATCCATGCATATATAACTCCATGAGTTTTGTCATCATCAAAAAAGGGGACATTGTTGGCCCAAAGGCCTTCCACTCTAGTTTTGATGATGATTAACTCATGTAGTTATGTGTACTAATAATCTTGTGATTTTAGTTTCAGATCTCTAATCAAGATATTA
>JAVJIF010023607.1:0-85079 GCA_038442645.1 Agave tequilana
AAGAGGTCTACAACCAAACTCAATCACCTCTACGAAGAGGGATCCAAACCAACAACCCAATACAACAATCTCCACCTCTACCAAAGAGGGAGCAACTCAAGAAATCAAGGGTTTACAACAAGTGGTATATTTCAACCACAAAACCTCTTTCTTTTTCTTTTTCCACAAAAACAAGATCCTAAATAGTTTAGGATAGAAGATATAGCTCAAGTGTGGAATCAAAGTGTTTTTGGAAACAAGCAACAAAGAAAAACTACTTGGGAAATCTCTTGTATATGATAGAAATAAAAGATCAAATCAAAATCCCAAAACCTAGTTTTCTTTGATTTTCCAAAAACCCAAAACAAATAAAGATGAGAAGTTTTAAAGCCAAAAACTCTTTTTAAAACTCTTTTAAACACTTCAGAAAACTGGAAATTTTTCTCTCAAAAAACTTGGCTAAAATCCCAAAGAGATGGGTTTATATAGCCCTATACAAAACTAGCCGTTAGGCTGATGTGGCAGCCTGACAGGCCACCGGTCGACCGGTCCGGTCGACCGCCAACGGTCAGAATTATGACCGTTGGGCAACTGCGGCGGTCGACCGGCCCGGTCGACCCAGAAAACCAGAGAGCAGAGCTCTCAACTCGGTCGACCGTCCCGGTCGACCGTGTCTGTGCCTTACAGACGTGCACGTCGGTCGACCCGAACGGTCGACCGGCCCTTGGTGCGGTCGACCGTCAGGGTCGACCGACCGGCCTGTCAGCACAAAAACAAGGTCAGAAAAATTTGAAAAAATATTTTATAAAAATCTTTTATCTCTCTGAAAATTTCATAAAACTTGTTTTATTATTTTATATTAAAACATAAACATGTGATAAAAATTTCAAGACAATATATCAACATATCAATTCATTTTTGTGTCTTGCCGATTTTATCAAAAACAAAACTTGTATTGTGTCAAACTTGATTTTTCAATAGGAAATCTGATTTTCCTAAAAACTTATAGAAATACAAAAACATGATATTTGAACATTATAAGCATGATGCATATGAACATAAGTCTAATACACATTCAACAAATATATCATAGTTTTGTCTTTAATTACAAAAATATGTTTTATACCAAAACATAAAACTATATGAATAGGTATGTCAACTAAGTTTGTATAAGTCATATAAGCATGTATGTATATAGAGCACATCTAATATACATATAAAATATGTAAACTTGTTTTGATCAAACTATTCATGAAAACTCATATCGGTTAAACTAAAAACCGAAAAACCAATATCCAAACATGTGTGTGTTTTGTGCACTTGAGCATATCAACTATACTAAGCTTTACAAATGGATCTAAAACTCTATCTAAACTAGGATACCTAAGTCTTCTTGTCGATCTTCCATCTTCAAGTAGACTCGATCCCAAACGCGTGATCCTCCAAGTGCAAAGGTATGATCTTTAAGCTTTGCACCGGAATCAACATGGAAAGCTTCTAAACTCCTTGTTGAAGCTAATCACCAACTAATATCCTGTTATGATCTGAAACTTAGAAACACAAGAATATTAGTAAACATAACTACATGAGTTGATCATCATCAAAACTAGAGTGGAAGGCCATTGGGCCAACAATCTCCCCCTTTTTGATGATGAAAAAACTCATGGAGTTATATATGCATGGATTAAAGATAAGCTTCAAGGAAGCTCCCTTAACTCATGCATAAGGATAAACAATAAATATATGCAATGAATATTGAACATGAAACATGCATATGCATAAACAATAAATGGTTCTAGATATCAAATGGAATATTCAAAACAAAATAAGCTCTAGATACCAATTACAAAGCAAACTCTATATATCAATTAAACTAATATTCTTGAGATTAAACATAATATATGCATAAACATAAGCATGCATATAAAACTTCATAAATCTTTCTCCCCCTTTTTGTCAATCATCAACAAAGGGGTAATCAAAACCATAAATAAAACGAGGGGTAAAAATCTTTCTTCCCCTTTATGTCAAACAAAACAATAAAAGACAATGTTCTCCCCCTTTTTGTCTAAAACAAAAACAAAGTCAATAAGGGGTGACTTTAAAAACATGATATCAATTGAAATATGTCAATGAAGCATCTTGATACCAAAAGAAAATAAACAAGGATAATAAGTGTTATATGCTATATACATTCATGAAGAGGAAGACGCTAAGTTAGCTTCCCTACACATATGCATTACATGAAGGAGGGAAGTTAAGCCCTAATTCACATAACACACATTATGTAATGAATAAGAGGAGATGTGAAGCTCCTCCTACACACGTGTACCACATAAAGAAGAGATGTGAAGCTCTTCAATACACAATACACTCAACATGAATCTATATGAAGAGATGTTAAGCTCTCCTTGCATATAAGCAATACAAATCAAAACTTTGAATATTTTCTTTAAACAAAATTTTGGAAATACCAATTGTAATTAAACATAAGTCTTGAATTCTTAAACATGAATCTTGAAACCAAAACAAATTTTGAATTTCTTAAATATGATACCAATTGTAAAATTTCTTAGAACATTGATACCAATTGTAAGAATTGTTCATTTTAAAACATATAAACAAATTTGATGTTGATATCATATGTTTAAAATAACACTTTTAATCATAAAGTGTGGGAGTACAAATACCAATTGAAATACAAAATCAAATTTTCTTCCCTTTATGAAATACAAACTAAAATATGCATAGTCTTGATACCAATTTAAAAGTAATCAATTGAAACAAAAGTGGAACTCAAGCACTAGCATAAACACAAACATATATATGTATGGAAAATAGATACCAATAGAAATTGATACCATTGAAATTGAAGCATACATACATAAACAAATATATGAGTATACCAAAAATGTCAAAATTGATACCAATTGAAAGAGTTCAATGATACCAATTGAATCAACAACAATAATCAAGTGTATATCTCATATAATTTACCACCCAATCAAGGTTCAAGTTTTAAATGATTTTCAATATAAAGCATACATGAACATGATCTCCCATCCAACCTCCCTTAGATGGTAGGGGTTTTCAAAAATAGATTAGAAAATAAGCTTAGTTTGAAAAACTCTACCAAAATGAAGAATACCGTAGCTAGTTAAATGGAAAGTTTTGTTAACTAGTACGAAATCCTTCAAGTAAGAATAAAACAAAATAGTTTCTCATAAAATATGAATTTCACATCATGATTATCACTCTAATTCAATTAAGCACAATATGACTCATGAAAACAAAACATGAGCAAATTATAAATATGAGTGTACAATACAATATGAAGATCATAATCATGAAAACATGTTCAATTAAGCTCAATTATTCCTTAAAAAACGAAATCATTAAAACTATCTAATCTTCAAGGCATATGTATGTCTAATACAAACTAAAGTATACATACATATCCAAAACATAACGAGTCCACAAAGGTATATGCATGAAGGCACGTGGCTCAAAAAGGATACTCATGTATAGTCAATAGTTTGTATAAGATGGACATATACATGAAGTTAAATATAAATACATGAAAAACTTGAAAAACTAATTTTCATTAAAACAAAATTTCATTTCAAGGTATATGTATGAATTGTCAAACATGAAGTATACATACATATCCCTAAACACAATTGAGTCCATAAATAGATTTGCATGAAAAGCAAATGACTCAAGGGGTATACATGTATATCTTAAAGTTTGGCAATACAAACATATACATGAAGTGAAATACACAATCATAAAACACATTCAAAAATGAGAATACAAGTATAAGATGTATGAATCATCAAACTAGACTATACTAGCACATCTAATGGGTTCAAATAAGCATTCAAGCTCAACATATATAGATTTATTTGTAGCCCATTCTATGTACAAGTATATAACTAGTCTTAATGAAAACTAACACTTAAACATATATTCAAAACATGAAGCATCAAAACAAATCTAAAAGTCATCATGATAAAACTAAAACATGATTACTATGTAAATTCACATGTATTAGATTCATGATATACATTATAGCTTAAACAAAAAGTGAGAACACTAAGTATGGGTTCATATAAGCAAGTGTGTCTCAAATACTATACATGTATGTCAAGGATCTAATAAACATGGCATGTACATACTAATCCATAGACAATGAAAACATGCTATAAAACAAATGAATATGAAAGCATGTAAATAAATAATACGGAGTTAGGAATCGTTACCAAAACCTAGAAGGCAACTCTCCTTGTCTCCAAAACTTGGTGGTCCTCTCCACCATCTCTTCCCTTGAAAGTGATGCATCCATATGATTTCCTTTAAGTACGGAACGCATCCACTCCAAGGTGTCATCACTCTCACGTCATGTGAGAGCCCACACCTACATAAAAATAGGAGGGGTGGTCTTTGGTACCCATCTCTTATTGGGTCCATGGGGGTTAGTCTCATTTCTAACCCAAACAAATTTCTTTGCTAAATTCTCAACATGTAAACGATCATAGCAAAATTTAGCAAGATAGCCTTTTCGGCCGCAATGTGTACATGTGTACACATGAGCATACATGTGATGGGTGTGTCCGTGTGGAGCATGTGTATGCTGTGATGGGTGTGCATGCATAAAAGTTGGAACTTGTTTCTTTCGAACCAAGGATTCCAAGCGTGTATGTTTCTTGGCACATTGGCTCATAGTGGAGCCCAAACAATCTACTCTCTTCTTTAGCATACAAATATCATCATTAATCCTAGAAGAAGAGGTACATGCATTAGGTAGACTAGATGAAGAAGCTACACTAGCATGGCAAACATGGGCATCAATCTTATTTTGTAAAAATTCATTTTTCTTTAAACATGCATCCAAATCTTTAGAAATTGAAGCAATCTTAATTTTCAAAGAATCATTTTCTTTTAAAACAAAATCAACTTTTGAAGACAAGTTTTCATTTTTCTTCAAAAGAACATGGCAATCATTTTTATTTTTCAAAAAGTTATTTTCTTTAAGTGCAAGATCTAATTGAGATCTCAATGAATCCCTTTCATTATAGGCCTCAACCTTCTCTTGCAAACACAATCAAGTCTAGAATGCAATCTCTTATTTTCTTTTTCAATTTCTAGACTTTTCTTTTTCAAAATCTTATATTTTTCTATTAATTTTTCACAAATAATAGAAAGTTCTTCATTTAGAGCATGGGCATCAAAATTATCACATGAAGAACTAGAGCAATCTTCACTATCTAAGTGGGGTTCCGAATGTACCTCAAGGGAGTCATTCCCTTGGACCATGAAGCATTGTGAATCGGATTCTCCACTAGATTCCTCCGTTTGGTTTGGCACTTGAAGCTCGGAGGTGGTGGAGGTGTTGTTAACTTGTTCCACACTGCAAAGCGGAATCAAGGTTAGAAACACGTAAAAGATAATCTTTAGATAAAGTGCTTCTAATGGCCTCTAGGGCTTGTGCACTGGCCCTATATGATTGCAATCACTAAGGAAGGATTCCTTGGTAATAGCATGATAAACTTTATGACCTAGGGTTTGTAAATAAACGGTCATCCTAATCTTCCAAACATGAATGTTGGAAGGGTCATACATAGGTGGGGTCATGAAGGCCATGGTAAACTAAATGTGTGCAAACAAGCAAATGCAAACAATAGATTAGCAAGCAAATGGATCTCACTCCTAGGATGTTAAGCCTAAGTATCAGGAGCACTAGCTCTGATACCAATTGAAAAACACCTAGAGGGGGGTGAATAGGTGTAAGTGCTAATCTAAGAAACAAATGCAAACTAAGTGCGCTAAATGCGGAAGCTAATGCAAATTATGCACAACTAATACAATACAACAAGTGTAGCCGAATTCCCCTTGCGAGGCTCTGGACTAATTCCCCTTGATTCCCCTTGAAATGGGTTGAGGTGCTATGTGAAGCTCTTGTTGGATGAGTATAAGTTAGGCACACACACAAGCAATCCAAGCAATGTGAAATACACACAATCAAGCCAAGCATATAAGAATGAATTGCAATATAAAAGATGCAAGGCAACACAAGCAATGTATAAGATATGAATGAATCAATGCTCAACACAAGCAAGTATGATATGATGATGAGTATGATGCTTTGCACAATTATAAGAGAGAGAGTTAGAGAGACAATGGATCAAAACGCAAACACCAAGATTTGTTTCGAGGTTCGAGCACCTTGCTCTACATCCCCGCCTACACCACCGTGTAGGATTTCCACTATCTCAACTCCCACCGAGGGAACCTCCACCTAGGAGGATTTCTTACAACTCTAGGAGTACCAAACTCCTCTCTCAAACAACCACCTCACAACCGAGGGGTGGGCCCGTAGCCAATACAACAACCAACACCTCTACCGAAGAGGTCTACAACCAAACTCAATCACCTCTACCGAAGAGGGATCCAAACCAACAACCCAAACAACAATCTCCACCTCTACCAAAGAGGGAGCAACTCAAGAAATCAAGGTTTACAACAAGTGGTATATTTCAACCACAAACCTCTTTCCTTTTTCTTTTCCACAAAAACAAGATCCTAAATAGTTTAGGATAGAAGATATAGCTCAAGTGTGGAATCAAAGTGTTTTTGGAAACAAGCAACAAAGAAAAACTACTTGGGAAATCTCTTGTATATGATAGAAATAAAAGATCAAATCAAAATCCAAAACCTAGTTTTCTTTGATTTTCCAAAAACCCAAACAAATAAAGATGAGAAGTTTTTAAAGCCCAAAAACTCTTTTTAAAACTCTTTTAAACACTTCAGAAAACTGGAAATTTTTCTCTCAAAAAACTTGGCTAAAATCCCCAAAGAGATGGGGTTTATATAGCCCCTATACAAAACTAGCCGTTAGGCTGATGTGGCAGCCTGACAGGCCACCGGTCGACCGGTCCGGTCGACCGCCAACGGTCAGAATTATGACCGTTGGGCAACTGCGGTCGACCGGCCCGGTCGACCCAAAAACCAGAGAGCAGAGCTCTCAACTCGGTCGACCGTCCCGGTCGACCGTGTCTGTGCCTTACAGACGTGCACGTCGGTCGACCCGAACGGTCGACCGGCCCTTGGTGCGGTCGACCGTCAGGGTCGACCGACCAGCCTGTCAGCACAAAAACAAGGTCAGAAAATTTGAAAAAATATTTTATAAAAATCTTTTATCTCTTCTGAAAATTCCATAAAACTTGTTTTATTATTTTATATTAAAACATAAACATGTGATAAAAATTTCAAGACAATATATCAACATATCAATTCATTTTTGTGTCTTGCCGATTTTATCAAAAACAAAACTTGTATTGTGTCAAACTTGATTTTTCAATAGGAAATCTGATTTTCCTAAAAATATAGAAATACAAAAACATGATATTTGAACATTATTAAGCATGATGCATATGAACATAGGTCTAATACACATTCAACAAATATATCATAGTTTTTGTCTTTAATTACAAAATATGTTTTATACCAAAACATAAAACTACATGAATAGGTATGTCAAACTAAGTTTGTATAAGTCATATAAGCATGTATGTATATAGAGCACATCTAATATACATATAAAACATGTAAACTTGTTTTGATCAAACTATTCATGAAAACTCATATCGGTTAAACTAAAAACCGAAAAACCAATATCCAAACATGTGTGTTTGTTTTGTGCACTTGAGCATATCAACTATACTAAGCTTTACAAATGGATCTAAAACTCTATCTAAACTAGGATACCTAAGTCTTCTTGTCGATCTTCCATCTTCAAGTAGACTCGATCCCAAACGCGTGATCCTCCAAGTGCAAATGTATGATCTTTAAGCTTTGGCACCGGAATCAACATGGAAAGCTTCTAAACTCCTTGTTGAAGCTAATCACCAACTAATATCCTGTTAATGATCTAAAACTTAGAAACACAAGAATATTAGTAAACATAACTACATGAGTTGATCATCATCAAAACTAGAGTGGAAGGCCATTGGGCCAACAATACATACATAAGTATAATTATGTATGTGTATGCCACTGTATGTGGGTTTGGCGGGTTGTGTGTGTATCTATGTAAAAAAAAACAGATAGACATTGAAGGACTAACTTCCTTCAATATAAATAATACACTAATCGAGTTAGGTACAAAGCACCACTGTTTTATCTCTGCCCCAAATAACAATCCAAACAGATAGTAAATAATTTCACCAAAAACAAGAAGAACAAATAATTATTTAAGAAAATGGAACTGCCAGATTAAGTTTTCCCGAAGACCATCTTAAACAGATGCATACTTTGTACCAGATATGCACAACCTTTAACGTTGTAATTGCACATGATAGACAAAAAAGAAATGTAATGATATCACAGATAATTGTACCATCAAGATAATAATATATTAGTGACTATATATCACATAGCTACCAAGAGAAAAAGGGATTGGGATAGTATTTATATAATTCAGAAATAAAGAGTAATTCCAACTTTAAATACCTATATTTTATTCAATATTTTGATTTTACACTCCTTCATTGCTTGTAATCGCAAGGTGCAAAGTTTGTTCCATTTTATGTAAAACCTACCAGTAGGATTATTTGTCTAAATTGTAAATGGAAGTGACAAGGGCTTGGGCCTAATTATTGTGTTGGCTTGACTGAACCTTGCTTATCAAGCTTGATCGGCAATCGGGCTGGGCCTGGGCTTTGCAGAACGGCCAGATCAAACTTAAGCTTATGAATCTTTGGTAATCCAAGCCTTTTACCAGTCCCGTTCTTTTATCTTCTTGTGGAGAAGTTGTGATTTCATCAAGTCAAATTCGTACAAAAGAAAAAGGGAAGAAGGAGAAAACAAAAATGCTGTACCTTGACAATTCTTGCACCAGCATTAGTTGCGTATAGTACCTGTAAACTCAAAAGCTGACTTGTGTCAATCAAAAGCTTATGAAGACTGATGAAGCAAATAAGGTTTGAGAACAGCTACAAGATAACAAAACTAAAATATTTTCGTAAGTAGAGAAAAGGATATAAAAAAGATAGTAAAAAGAATTGAATATCAGGCCATATCATCAACTAAACATGAGGAAGGTTACCAGAACAACATAAGAGACATTCGTGCATGTAGCAGGATCGAGCAGAAACCATTGTAATGGTTAGAACTACATGATCCATTCTAGTAGGTTATGTCTGCTCTACTCTTTCTCCCTCAACAGTCCTCTTTGAAGCATATTTAGGGTGCATCAGAATAAGGATTACCACTCAGCCACACAGTTAAGTCAAACGACATATCCATGAATAGCATGCATGTCATTGATAGAATACAAAGGCAAATCAGTACCATGCATTTCATTTATACTTCAGCAAGACGATATATCCATATGTGTACATATACTATACAAGGGGTATAGGGCCACCAATATGCAAGGCTTGCCTTTTCCATATGACATTCCTTTAGCAATACAATGCATGGAATTTGGAAAAGGCTATGAATCACGTGCCATGTACATGTAGGTTGTAGATGTAACTCCTAAGTTACAGTTGGATCCTCTACTCTTGCTTTCTTCCAATTCTTCTCTTCCACTACTACAGTTGGATCCACTACTACTTACATAGAGGTTGTACATGTGACTCCCTAGTTAGCTACATCTCGCACGCCCTTCGTTCAGGCCAATTAGAATTGTATTTCTCCTCTTAATGGGCCTTAATGGATCTTGAGGCTCCCTCTGTAAAGCAGAAACTGAAGCAGTTATTTTTGTGTCAGTGGAGATAAATTGCTTGGCAGATGGATTTCCTTTCGTCACCCTAAAAAGATAAAACTTGAATCGTTGTTAAAGAGGATTTCTATTGGGGAAAAGCGGACATTCTGACACTCAACTTTGCTTCATTGCTCTTGTTCAAAAATATGACTGCCCTTTTAAAGCGGGCGAGTTTTGGTTAATAAGCTTGCTCAATGGAACACCAGATTTTGGAAAGGCTTCTGATTCTGGATTTTCAAAACAGTTGATATCAGATTATCTGTCTATTTTGGCCTGGGATTTGAAACCATGCAATTCCATGAACGGAAGTGACAAGACAACCACATTACAGCAACAACTAAACCAAAAGTTATGTTAAAACAAATGAATTTGTAAGCTTTATTTTGTAAATGTTAGTTGGGTATATTTTGTGGTACCTTCGAGGAATTATTTGCTGTCTTCATGGTCCTGTATCATGAATGATCACTTCAGTACACAAACCCCCTATCTAGGAAAAAAGGATGTTGCTTAAGTTTTCAATTTGGTCGGGAATGGTGTTGCATAGTATAGGTAATGATTAATCTAGTACTCATTATGCTCTCATGGCCTGTTTCTGTTAGAGAATAGTTAGATTCACAACATGTTTTATGTAAAAGTTACCTTATAATAAAATATATCAGATGAAGTCCATCTAGGGCACATCATCTAACTTTTATCAAAACTAATGTTTATCGGTATGAGAGACATGATCTCTGATTAACCTAGATTAACGTAGATTAACCCTAACCCTCTCTCTTCTTCCTCGACCTCAATGTATTACAAACTTCGACCACGATTTCAAATCGTGATCCCAATAATGACTGTGAAATGACATCAGATCTCGATCTCGCCTTCGACATCACATCAAGGCCTTGCCTTTGACATCAGATCCCGACCACGAGTTTGAATTCTGACTTCGATTTCGCATCCCAACATCGACTTCGACTTCGGATCTTGTCATCTACAATGACTTCGACTCAACCCTCTACCGAGGACTTCGACACCGCCTTCCGACCACGCCTTCAACTTTGATCATGAATTCGACTTTGATTCTCTACCTCTTCATCTTTTGTTCGACCTCCCTTTTCTTTTCTTTTTCCTTTTTCTTTCAGTTCTCTCTGAAACTGAAACTGTAAACCTGTATTAAAAAAAGTCCAGTCTAACAGCACATAGACTTGGGGGGGAAATGGATTCCTAGTTCCCTTTTTTGGGATTTGGTGTTTGATTTAGGGTTTTTTTGGTGTTTCTGGTGAATGTAATTAGATCCCATGGGAGGATCTATGTTATTTGGATCCCAAGGGAAGATCATTTGGAGATCATTTGGTGTGAGCGTTAGTGTCTGTTGGGTTCATCTTCTCTTTGTAGTTGGGTGTGTAAGGAGGATCTGTTTGTGGTAATTTAGAATCGAAGACTCATATAAAACTTATAATTCAGGAGTTTGAGCTTGTATCTGAAAAAATCACAGATAAAAAATTATCTGTGGATGGTGAGAATTACTTACCGTAGAGGAAGATTATAGAGATACATGTGAAAGGATGGCGCAAGAAGCGTCACTTGACTGAGGTTCCTCCAGAGCTGATGAATGATGAGTGGAAGCGAGATGATGCATAATTGTTCTTCCATATTTTGAATAGCTTAGAGGTGAAGACAAAGGATGTGGTGATGCACACATCAACTGTAAAGGAAACATGAGAGTATTCAGAGGAGTTGTACTCAGGATCGAACAACCTGAATAGGGCATATGATGTGGTTCAAAAGCTGCTTCAAGATGCTTCAAGATAAAAAGGGGAGTAAGCCCCTTTTACAACATTATGCCAACTTCAAAACAACATTTGGGGAGCTGAGGACACTGTTTTCTATATCTACAAATGCGATGAAGATGCAAACTCAGTGAGAGCAACTGGGTGTTCTTATGTTCTTGGGGGCCTGTCGTTTGAGCTTCTATCTGCACAACCACAATGAAGTTCAGCTGCGAACTCACTACCAGAGATGTACCATTTATTGCATGACATCTTCCCAGAAGAGCCTCAACACCAGACAACAGAAGGAGAATCTCAAGAACAATCAACTTTAGTTGTTAAACACATACAACTAGGGCAATCTGGTGGTTATGGAGGAAGAGGTAATTGGGGTGGAAGTCGTGGCCCTCGAGAAGGAGGATGAGGCATCGGCTATTCAGGAGGTAGGTTTGGAGGTAGAAGTAGTTCAGATACAAGTTTTGAGCCAAAATTTGCTATTACTGCAAGAAACAAGGTCACACTAAGTTCACATGTTGGAAACTGACAAGCAAACTTACTCAGCCTTCACGCGCAGCTCATGTGGCATAAGTTTAGGAGTCTTCTTCATCTAGGAGCATGATAATGTCTGACGAGGAGTTAGAGAGGTATCAAATATTACAGCAATATCAGGATGCTCAATTGGTGCCATCTTTTTCTTCTACAATTACTTTAGCTCAGATAGATATTCTAACGCTTGCCTCATGTCACTACTCTCCGTATCTAGATTATTGATTCTGAAGGGAAAAAAGAATCATATGACAGGAATAAAGGTATTCTATCTATCTTGCATTCAGTATTATTGCTACTTCCTATAACATTGACAGATAGTTCTACATTTCTGATCATATGATTGGGAATAAAGGTATTCTATCTATCTTGCATTCAGTATCATTGCTACTTCCTATAACATCGACAGATAGTTCTACATTTTATACAGAAAGTACATACTAATGCTACACAGTCTTTGTCACTATCATCGGTCCTTTATGTTCAAAAATTTTCGTTCAATTTGTTATCAGTTAACCGACTTACAAAATCTTTAAATTGTTTGGTAACTTTATTTCCAGATCACTATGTTTCAAGAGCTTGAGACGCAGAGGACAATTGGCACAGGGCGTGAGATCGGCAGACTTTATCACTTAGAGACAGATCCTGCAGTGGTATGCTCTAGTTCTACTTCTTACTGGGATATTCATTGTAGATTAGGTCATCCTTCTTTGGAAAGCTCAAAAAATTAGCTACTACTTTGAATCATATATCTGTGTTAGAGTGTGAGTCATGTCAATTGAGTAAACATTACCGTGCATCTTATCTATTATGAGTCAATAAAAGAGTGAACAATTGAGTTAGTACACTCTCATGTTTGAGGTTCATGTCAAGCCAATTCAAAACTTAATTTTAAATATTTTATTACAACTATAGATGATTACTCTCGTGTCACCTGACTATATTTAATTAAAAACAGTCCAGAAGTGCTTTCTATGTTTCAAAATTTTTATGTTGAGATTAAGAATTAATTTGATACACCTATGTGTATTTTGAGCTCCAACAATACCAAGGAGTTTTTTAACTCATCTTTTGTAAATATGTGTTGCAATCTGTATACACTCCATCAATCTTCATGTCCTTATACTCCTCAGCAGAACGGTATTGCAGAATGTAAAAATAGACTTGTTAGAAGTTGCACGTACATTTCTAATTCACATGAGAGTTCCTAAAGTGTTTTGCAGAGATGCATCTCTTACAACTTGCTACCTTATCAATCACATGTCTTCATGTGCTCTTGAGGGTCATGTCTCGTATTCTTTACTCTATTCACATACGGCTCTCTTTTCTTTACCATCAATTTTTTGATGTATTTGTTTTGTGCATGTAATCATACTGATAAAACTAAATTAGACCCGAGAACTCTTAAATGTGCTTTCTTAGGATACTCTAAGATTCAAAAGGGTACAGGTTATTGTCCTAATTTGAATAAATTTGTGATTTCTGTTGTTGTTACATTCTTTGAGTCTAAACCCTAATTTGAAAAGATTTATGTGTGGTGGAGTCATTTGATGATGACTATGTTTACTCTCTTTTAAGACCGCTCTCCTCATCTAGTGAGTCACCTTCAAGCCAAGAGAACTCGGAACCATTGCCACCCACTTAAGATAAGTCCATATGGGTGTATAAACGCTGAGCTACAAAGTGTATTTTGGACTCAGCGCATGTGTCAATTCCCTCTTCGACTCCAGTTCCTGTTACTCAACATGGTAAGTGCATTTCTTCTTCTTGCGAGACTGTTACTTCTTATAATGTTCCATCCCTTCTGTTTGATTCTCACCATATTCTCAAGTCATCAAAGGCTCTGTCCCATCCATGTTGGCGAGAGGTTATTAAAGAAGAGATGACAGATTTAGAGTAGAATGAAACTTGGGATTTGGCGTCTCTTTTATAAGAGAAGAAAGCAGTTGATTGTCGCTGGATTTATGCAGTGGAACTTAATCTAGATGGCTCTCTCGCTTGCTTGAAGACTCGATTGGTGGCTAAAGGGTATTCTTAGATTTATGAAGTTGATTATCATAATACATTTTTCTCTGCCACCAAAATAACCTTTGTGCATCTTCTTATTTCTCTTGATGCCAATTATCATTGGCCCCTATATCATCTTGACATCAAGAACACTTCCCTTCATGGTGTTCTTGAAGAAGAAGTTTACATGGAGTAATTACCTAGTTTTGTTGCTCAAGGGGAGTCCATGAAAGTTTATCGGTTAAGAAAATCATTATATGAGTTGAAATAATCTTCTAGAGCATGGTCTGAGAGATTTGTCTCTGTTGTGCAAGAGATTGGACTCCTTCGTTTCTAGAAGAATCATTCCATCTTCTTTCAGTAACATCAAGGAAAATGGAATTTGTTAGTTGTTTATATTGATGATATAGTGATTACAGGTAATAATACTCTAGAAATTAGAAAGCTATAGAGTTGTATTTGCAGAAGAAATTTGAGACAACGGAACTGGGACCATTGAGATATTTCTTAGATATTGAAGTGGCAAGATCCAAGAAAGGGATAAGTGAAAGTATGTATTGGACATGCTTTCTGAAGCAAACGTGTTAGGATATGAATTAGTGAATTCCTCAATGGATCCAAAACTCTAAGTGTTATCAGGTCAAGGGAGTTGTTATATAACCCAGAAAGATAAAGGAGACTTGTGGAAAAACTGAACTATCTTGCAATGATCAAACCAGATATTGCATACACTATTAGTGTGGTGAGCCAGTTCTTGGCTACTCCACGAACCAGTTATTGGGATGCATTTATTTGGGTGCTTTGATATCTTAAGTGTTTCCTAGGCAAAAGACATTTATATTCGAATTGCAGTCATGACACGTCTCAAGGTTTTCTGATGAAGATTGGGCAGGATCATCGACAGATAGAAGATCTATAGTTGGTTATTATGTATTTATTGGAGGAAATCTTGTGTCTTGAAAGAGCAAGAAACGAGATGTGGTTTCAAGATCCAGTGCTTAGTCTAAGTATCGAGCTATGGCTGATGCGATCTTAACTCTGTTGTTCCTCGAATCTCAGATTCCTGCAAGATGAACATGATCAGCAGGGGTCGGATCGCTCCGGTGATCCCCTCTGACGCTTAAAGTCACACCTTGCTCTAAGAGAAGTGAACTTGAGAAGGAAGAAAGAGTTGCATCCTTCCTGGAGGTTGAAGGGACCTCCCATCAAGTCGATCAGACGGCTGTCTTCTGGGAGAAGACTGCCTGCCACCTAGGACAAGCGGTACTCAACTCGGGAGTATGATCAAAGCCTTGTATGGTCGACCCCACAATCTGATTTCAAGCGTGGTCTTTGTATATGTTATTTGCTAATAATCTTGTACTCATCAATGGCCAATACCACTTGCAAGCTAGTTTGGATACAAGATCTTCTCAGGGAGCTACACCTTTTCACACCAACTCCTATGGAATTATATTGTGATAATATTACAGAAAATCTTGTTTTTCATGAGTGAACCAAGCCCATTGAGATTAATGCCCACCTTGTCAGTCAAAAGGTGATCGATGAAAAGATTATTGAAACTTGATATGTTTGCTCTGCTTATCAACTAGCATATCTTTTGACAAAATCTCTTGGAGGTTCATGAATTTAAATTTATTTGTGACAAGTTAGACATGTATGATTATATACTCCAGTTTGTGGGGGAGTGTTAGAGAATAGTTAGATTGACAATGTGTTTTGTATAAGTTACCTTATAATAATATATATCAGATGAAGTCCATCTAGGAGAAATCATCTAACTTTTACCAAAACTAATGTTTTTCAGTTTCAAACTTTAGAGCTGTCATGCCAATTCCCAATCTCTGCTAGATTCGTTTAAATGAACAATCTTGATTTTATAGGAATGAATCTTCAATATCCAGCTCAAATACCAATTAGTAATAACCCTTTTCCTATATGCATTTGTAAAACATTTCCAGCCATAAAAAGATTTAAACAAAATAATAATTTCTGCCATATCAGTGTCCCTTACATATTTATCCCTAAATCCAAGAACCAAACTAGAAGCAAAATTCTTGAGATGAAGTTACGATCAATTTATGTATCTACACAAAATGAATGCTTACTTCTGTAGGTGTCATTACTCCTGGAATATAAAGAACTTCACCACCTTGAATATCAAGAAGTATTTCCTACAGCACAAATCATTAACATTATAAATACAACTTATGATGATTTATGTCACAGAAAAAACAAAAGAAAAACAACTAGGAGAGTTCTTAGTGAATACTACAGCAAAGAGTCACTTTCAGTTTGAACCATTAGTTGCTGAAAAGCATTGTTACGCAGCTAAACGTCCAGCAAATTTAGTGGGTAATACAGGTGACAATCTAAGTTGGAATTAAAATGTAAGCATAAAATTATAGCTGAAAAGTATTAACACAATTTTCCATATAGATTGGAGATTAAGATTCATAATTCACTTCACTAGATGGGACGCATGCGCATGCTGGTGCGGCGCATGCTGGTATTGGTAAATGGTAATGAAAAAAGCTAAGCAAAGAGTTGGAATAAAATGGAGAACAACAATAACAACAAAGTCTTTATCCAAACGTCTAGGATTGGCTACATGAATCTTCTTCTTTCATTCAGTTCTTTTAAGGGTGAAATCCTGTGTTAAATGAACTATTATCATATCCTTTCTAATTGCCTCCATCCAAGTTTGTTTTGGAACCTCTAGTCGTTGTTGTTCTTTTAATCGTGATCATTTCTTTATCTCCTAACCAGCGCACTTAGCGCCCTCCATTACACAAGCCCAAACCATTTCAATGAGTTCTCACTCATTTTATTCCCAATGTAAGTAACCTATAACGTCCTACAGGTCCTCATTTTATTCAACTTTATTTCTATTGCATGTCCTACAGGCACTCATTTTATTCAACTTTATTGTTATTGTCACTCATGCATCTCAACATTCTCAGTTCTGCTACACTCATTTTCTAAACTTGTTTGTCTTAATTGTCCAACATCCCGATCCATAAAGCATTGCTGGTCTTATAGCCATGTCATAGGATTTCTCTTTAAATTCATGTGTATACAACAATCAGGTAATCATCTACAAGACTTCACCCATCCCTCTTTGATTCTATGAACCACATCTCCTTGATCTCACTGTCATAATGAATGATTGAAGTTAAGTAGCCAAAATGATCACTTGGAGGCATTTCTTGACCATTAAAGCATCCCATAAGATTATTTCTGCTTGCATCTTTGCTAAAGTTACACTTCACAAATTTTGTTCTTCCTGCTAGTTCTAAATCATTTATGTTCTAAAGCATAGTTTGAAATCTCAGAATCGGAATCGTTCATATCAACCATTTCATCTTGGTGATATTGGTCTCGGACAGAAAAAAATTCTAAAAGTTGTTTATTTAGATAAATAATAGCATTTTGACATACTTTTTAAAATAATTCATAAAATTTGAATGACATTTCAGCAAAGTTTATAAACACAATAGTTGGGTAAAGATAAGATATATATATATATATATAATGTATTTACATGAAAGAATGGATAAATTCATTAGATAATGATTTTTTAATAAATTTCTAAGCTTTATGTTTTTTTAATTGCTAATAAATAAATTAAATATTATTTCAGTAGATAGTTAATTAACTCTATTTATGCTAATAGATTAAATAATTGTTTTTTGCTAACCAACAAATTAGATAATTAATTCATTAAATTCTCTAATTAACTAATTTGTAAATTCTTTAAATATTATATATATTAATACTTTCATTAAATCTGTCTCCCCCCATACTTCCCGATCTCTCTCCCCCTATCTTTCCCTCTCCACGCACCCCCTCCCCGAACTCTCGCTCTCTCACCATTTCTCGCACTCTTCCCGATCTCTCGCTCTCTCTCGCAGATCTCTCTCTATCATCTCTCTCTCTCTCTCTCTCTCTCTCTGATCCCCCCCAATCTCTCTCTCACCATCACTCTCTATGTGTGATCTCTCTCGCTGATATCTCTCTCCGTAATCTCCCCCCCCCCAAAAAATCTCTCTCTCCCCCAGTCTCTCCCTCCATGATCTCTCTCCAGTCACATGCTGATTGGGGAAGAAGATGTTGCAGAATCGGCTCTGCATCGGTCTTGTATTAACCGTATTGGTCGACACAAGCCGATACAATATTCATATTGGTGATTCCATACAGATCTAGTCAGTGCAGATTTTGAGAATTCAATTATGTATCGGGTCGCCTGATTCTAATATGAATCTGCCGATTTGTAACAGAATCAGCCGATATTTCGCACCATATTCAGAAGTTTCTCTCAACCTTTCTACTTTGGAAATGAATCCCTTCTTTAGTCCCATCAACTTCAACTAATACTGAAAATGGAGAACATACCAACCCTTATACCTTCTTCATGAATTCTTCCCCTGGACCTTATCTTGACTATACACTTTTCTGACTTTCCTTGAGCATTTGATAAACCTGAAATATACGATCAATCTTCTACATAACTTCATATAAATGATGAAAGACACAAAATACAGAAAGAATGAAATATAGATCACATCTATTGGGTGGGTGCATGTTTCTTTTTCCTTTTCTTCCATTTTTCTGTGGAACTCTGGGAAATACCCTTCTCATGCAGGAAAAAGAAATCCTTACAGAGGCAGGATTTTTTAACTTAACAGTTAAAACAGTTCTTTGGCAAGCGACAATTTACAGTTGATAGCAAGAAAACTAGACAAGGAAAAATTGTAAAACAGCAATAAATCTAATCTAATATTGGAAAAAGAAGAATATAATAAATCAAGTGCATAAATACGCACCATGACTGTAACAGGACTCATGAGAAATTTAGCCCCAGCATGAACTGCTTTTCTCGCATCTCGAGCATTTAGGACAGTCCCGACCTGCACATGCAAATGATTTGAAGTCAATTCCTAAATTTTCAGATAAATAGTTTAGGGAAAGCAGTAAAAATGATAAAATCATCTGGCAACACAAGAATAGAATAATTAAAATTATTAATCCAGGTCATGTCATTTGATGCTAAGCCTTGGAAGTTGGAAAGTCTATTCAGAGATATGGAACAATATAGCTGAGTTCAAGGGCAGGGCTGAGACAAGATTTGAGCCTCTAGAGCAACCAGATCACATTGGTAAAGGCTTATAAGATTAAATTGACCGAGTTTAGGAAGGTTGATATTTGTTAGTGCTGATACAGTAGAAGGCTTTTGTTTAATTTGTGAAATTGAAATGCTAAAGAAGTACAACAAAAAAATGACAAGATGAAAGAGAACAAGGACAAGTGAAGGATATATCACTTTGTTTGTGGTAATTATTGTCTAGAACACTTATAAAATGAAATGAAATATTTATTGCCAAAAATGTACATGAAAGGGTGATAATCTAAGAATGCATCACATAATTAAGCATTTATGATTTTTTGGGGTTTCATGTGCAAATACTACTCCACTTCAATTCCTAATTGTTTCCTCCCCTAATTTTTCTGCCAAGATAATCCTTTTTTAAACAATACTTTTCATAAATTTTTTTAATTACAACTAATTTCACAATCTTTTTCTAGTCAAGAGAGATAGTCATCAAGCGTCAAAAGGCTTGGAGATTTCAGATGCAAGAATGAACATGAATGAATCTCTGGAGATGATTAGACACAAAATACAGAAGCTTCCTATATCTAATATTCCACAAAATGAGATTTCAATCTGTCCTTCTTGCCAAGTGGTGGTGGAAGCTCCTTACAAATCACAACTCTCCTTGGATGCCTCTTGTGAAACATAATTATTATCAAAGAAGACATCTTGAGGATATGGATGATGTACCTCATCGCCGCTTGTCCCCATTTCGGAGAGGGGTGTCAGTTTGCAAACAGCTTGAGAGAATGTCTGCTTCTTTCCTATGGAAGGGTCATACGCACGCTTGGAGTTGGTCAGCTCCAGCAAGCCAAAAACTGAAGGAGGTGTTGGTATTAGGATTTAGGAGTATCTCTGATCTAAATAAAGAAGCTAGCCTCAAAAGACTTTGAAACGGTTGCACTTCAAACTCTATTACGGCTAACTGGATACAGAATCATTATATCAAGACAAGCTCAATCTGGGAAGCTCAAGTTCATCCTATGGATTCTTTTGCATGGAGGGATATTGCCAGTTTTTTTTCGAAAATTTTCCTATTATGCACATGTTTCAGCAAGAGTCAGGATCTTGGATTTAGACTGCTACTCCAAATGGTATTTTCTCTTCTGTTCTGCTTGGAACATTATGAGGACTTAAGTTCCATTTTTGAACTACATAATGTAGTCTGGTTCCCCTGCCACAGTCCTAAGATGTCTTGTTGTCTTCAGATAGACTTCACTGCAAGGAGGTTGAAGCAGTTTTCTATTATTGATCATGATGTTTGTGTTCTTTGCAACACTGAATCAGCAACTACTCAGCATCTATTCTTCACCTGTCCATTCTCTACATCTAGTCTTCAGGAGCCTATATGAGGATGTCAATCTGCTACTGCAAACATGTCACTGGAAATCTTCAACCGACAGCAAAGACTTAGAAATCCTCAGTAATTAGTCTTAGAGTGGTACTTCTAGCTTTTTCGCTATAGGCAATGTTTGCTACCCTAACAGTTTGATCTTCTTTTAGTAGTAGCGGACGACATAGGCCCTCTCCCTAATGAGGACATCACGCAACTCCTATTTATCTTTTCATGCCCTAGCTTATTCAGAGGATTTAGTAGTTTGTTTCAGCTTTATTTGTAGTAGATTTTTTTAGCTTTATTTGTGTTCCTTTGTGGGCGTTTAGTACCACATCGGTTATTTCCCAGTACTCCTCTCTTGTAAAGCCTATATAAGGCCCCCTAGACTACTGTATGGAATTATTGAATGATTAAAATTTTCACAAATTATCTGAGTAATTCTTGAGTCTCTTTTGCTCTCGAGTTTAGGGTGAGAAGCCCGTGCAAGGGGTGGAAACCCAAATTTTATCTTTCCTCAGATTAAATCTCAGTTACGATTTGAAGGTGATTGCGATCCAGGTGGTTTTACATCATTTTGGTATCAGAGCACCGGTTTTCAATCCCCTTCAATATTGTCTTTTTCCAAATTTTCAGTCCCCAAACCCTAAATCTATTCCAGATCCATTCAACAAAAAAAAAATATATTTACACTGTTCAAAAAAAAAGAAAGAAAAGTACAGTGAAAAAAAATCAGAAAATCCCTGAGAATTCCCGAATCTCCACTGTTCATCGTCTCCCACGACCCGCCGCCATCGATTCCCGTCGCCTTCGCTACGCCATCGTCGACAGCCTTCCGCCGCCAACTTCACCTCGTCTCACCACCACCACGCCGCCGCCGCCACCTCTGTCAAAAAGACCCGTCGCCAGAACCTGTCGAAGCTTCGCCGCCCTCAGCGAAGTCTCACCAGCACCTCCAGAAGCTCCACCGGCGTTTCCAGATCCGCAACTTCACCGAGCCTTGTCGGGGCTTCTGTACCTATAGATCATCTCCTCTCCCAGTTCATCCACCGCCGCCGCTCGTCGTCATCGTCATCAATCTCAGACCGCCGCCACCAACTTGCAAACTCGCCAACAACACAGATCCAGCAACGTCCTCCGTCGCCGTCGTCCTTCGACAACATCAATCGCCGCCGCCTTCGACACCATCGAGCAACCCGCCATCGCCACAATTGATCCGGCCTTCGCCGCCTTCCACCGATCTCCAGCGTCGTCGGATCTCCCCCTCAGAGCCTCGGTCAAGGGCTACATACCTTCCTCCACCGCCGGCATCACCCACGGAAGGGATCCCTCCATGACCGGAGTAACTCCGCTCGACGAAGCCACCGTCGTCGCTGAAGAGCTCCGACGTCGCGCCTAACAGCATCGGTGTTCCCAGATCCTCGTTATCGGCGCTCCCCTGGGCTCGTCAGAGTTGCCAAAAACCGGATGCGTCGTCTTCCTCCTTGACGATCAAGGAAGATCTCCGCCGCCGTCGCCGCAGTTGAGGACCCATCTGAGCCCTCTGCCTTTCGATTCCGCCGGAGCTTCACCGGTTCTTCACCGCCTTCGCCGCTGACGATTCTCCGGCGTCCGCTGCCGAGCTTCGCCGCCGCTTCCTTGCCCTAGCGAGCGACAGCGAAGAGGGTAGAAGGGGCCTGGGTGCTGTTGGGTTTGACCTTAAAACCCAGCCCAACTTATTAAAGTGGGTTTGGATTCGAACCCATAAGTGGGTTGGGCCGGATCCAAAACCAAACCCGATCAGTCAAAACCCGTTCAGGGCTTTAAAGGGTATAGTAGCGGGTCGCGGGTTCAGAATTTGTCACCCGATCCACTTAAGTGACGTCACTGCTGACATCAGCAACCGGGTTAACCCACTGAGTTGACTTAGTCCAGATCCAGCTCGTCCTGACTCAGTCCAGAATCGCAGCGTCACTTCAGACAGCCGTTCAGGACTCGTTTTAAGTCCAAATCGAGCCGTTTTCGAGGCAGTGGATTCGTGACGACCAGTACTACGCGCCTACAGCAGTCTCATTCAGGTTTGAGCTACGGTCGCCTTCCCAGGCGTGAACGACTCCACCTCAGGTGATATCACAACTTGACCTAATTCGTTAACTGTTGATTACTTGCAATTACTATACGGATCGCTATAATTTGTTAGTAGAAATGCTATTTGCTTCGATCTAGTGGTTGCATCTTTTCATCATTTTAGGAATGCATTTTTATTTACATTTAAAGCTTAAACTTTAGGGAATTTTTTTGTTTAGTGCATACATTTAGTTTAACTGACTTTAGGGCTCTCCATTGCATCTGCTTGCTTGCTTGAGTCATCATGACTAATCACCATGATAGGGACTCCCACTTAGACCAGTTACACAATCTCCATCAGGGTCATATGTCCGTTCATGAGTACATTACCATATTTAAGGACTTAACCTATCGCAGTGAAGTGAGAGAGCACCCTTCTGAGACTCTAACTAGGTTTATTTGGGGTTTACGGCCTAAAATAAAACATGCTATGATTACTGGCCCCTATGACCTAGACACCGTTGAAGATGCCTTTGATGTGGCCTTAAGATTGGACTTGACTTTCAAGACGCTGGTCAATGCCAAGGTCAAATGTTCTAAATGTAAGGGCTATGGACATTATAATTATCAATGCCCCTCGGAAAGTCAACATGTTAGAACTTTACCCACTGATGAAGTTGACGATTCGAAGACTGTTAAGGAAGACCAAGTTTCTTCTAAAACTGTTAATATAATTGAAGACATAGCCGTTGATTCTGTCACACAGATTATTGATGAAATTCACATGTCTTCTGATAGTGCCAATGATGACGTGGACGAGACAGTTGAGCCTAATATACCCACTGTGCCTAATCAGCCATTCGAGTCTCCTTGTGTTGAACCTAGCTTTATGGTTATTCCTATCAATTCATTTTTTAGGGAGTTACCTGAATTTCTTGCCAAGGTCCAGCAGAGAGTTTCTAATACTTCTTTTTCGGGTTGTTTAGAGTTTGTGTCCGAGTCCTCTGTACCTCCATCGTTAGATGTGTGTCCTTCTAGGCATATTATATCTCTCATTCTCTCATCGTTAGGAGTTATGCTTAGAATACCTAATGCATTGCATCTGCCTGTTGCACATATTGATGATATCACTAGGCTGATAGCAACTTGCAATAATACCTACAAATTTGCTGCATACCCACATAGTATTTTGCAGGAATTTACAGTTGATGATAGGGTGATGGTTACGAGTCACTCTGAGGCCACGAGAAAGTTGCATGCTTGGCGTAAAGATTTCGAAGTGACTCTTAAGAGGATTGCATACATTGCTTACGAGATGGATAGCCAGTGGGATCCTGGTATCAGCTCCGTTTTCAGCCAGGATGATGCACCACGCTCTACTCTCTGTTCCTTGATCGTGCCGCTATCTTCCACCACCGATCTGTCATGGAGACCAGCTCCTCCTCCGCCACCATGGTCTCGACATGATGTTCCCATGCTACTGCCACGACCATCACCTTGGCCCGATTGAGATGCTTCGTGAGGAGAGTCCTCACTCGACAGGGTCGAGTTTTTCCCACCCCGAGGGAATTGATGAGGACATCACGCAGCTCCTATTTATCTTTTCATGCCCTAGCTTATTCAGAGGATTTAGTAGTTTGTTTCAGCTTTATTTGTAGTAGATTTTTTTAGCTTTATTTGTGTTCTTTTGTGGGCGTTTAGTACCACATCGGTTATTTCCCAGTACTCCTCTCTTGTAAAGCCTATATAAGGCCCCCTAGACTACTGTATGGAATTATTGAATGATTAAAATTTTCACAAATTATCTGAGTAATTCTTGAGTCTCTTTTGCTCTCGAGTTTAGGGTGAGAAGCCCGTGCAAGGGGTGGAAACCCAAATTTTATCTTTCCTCAGATTAAATCTCAGTTACGATTTGAAGGTGATTGCGATCCAGGTGGTTTTACATCACTCCCCCCTCTATAAGAATGTGAAACTTGACAGCAGTAAGCTTGCTGAGTACAATGTATTGTGTATATGTTCACTCTAGTCATAAAGTTTCTCTGCACGCGTCACGCGCGCGTATCTATCGTTCAAATATCTAAAGGATGTCTCCTACTATATAAACAAAGGTTCAACCAATATGAACTGATGGTTGAACCATAAAATCAAACCACCTATCTTTCCATTCACAACATTGGTTAAGTAATAAGGGTAAGCTTCAGATTTGGATGTGGTCCTCACTTCCTCCTTACTTTACCCCATATAAAGGCTTATTTAGACGTGAGATGGTTGTGCTCTCACCAACCAGAGATGTCATCAGGTCTCCTACATGCAGCTGTGTGCAACCACCAAAATGCCATGCATCATTTGATGTCTCATTTGCTTCAGAATAGAATGTCTCGACCTTCCATTCTCTGCCACATGAAACCCTCATAGTAGAATGAGGTGATCATACATGCCAGATGAAGGCTTGCTACTTATCCTGAGTCTATCTTCACTGCAATCCATAGACATTCATTTGTAACTATGATATCGAGTAATGAAATTACTAGGTCAATTGACATCGACTCCTCTTAATCTTTATGCCATATTCAATCATCGACCTATTGCCTTCAAGAGCCTTCAGAATCAAAGCTGATGACTATGCTAAATGTGTTCGCACCAAGAATTACACATGGTCATTTGGGTCTTAGCTCTTGGCCGAATCTCTGAATGTATGCCCAATTTGGGTACATTCTTTCAGCCATTTTGCCACTTCATCAGGTTCACATGAGCAACAAGTGTATCTGCTTTTTATTTCTTTGGTGCGGACAGCCACAGTGGTTTGGTCTCCTTTCTTTGTAAAATAATAGTTCTAGTTTTAATCTGCATTATCCTTCTTCCTCTTCAATGTCAACCAAATCACTTTCTTGGTCGCTCTTCCTTTCCTATATACCTTCCACAACTTTCTCTCCATTTGGTGCTTTTTACTACCTCTCTCTAAATTGTTCTTCATTTGAAGACAATTCTGAAATGTTGTGTTCCCCAATCCTTTCCATTCAGATTAAGATGTGTCTATACTACCTTCAAGTGCTTGAGAAGGCAATTAGATATCTCACGGGCATGCCTTGCTCCTGATATTCAATCATCTCCCCATCGTTTACACTTTGGTTAGCAAGAACAGAAGGCAATTCTCATGAAAAATATTGACTCAAGGTAAAAACCTCTTAAAGTCCTCAACAAAACCAGTTTTTTTTAGTTCATCAACCATTCATCCTTCACAAGACATATTGGTACAGCATGTTTAGGATGTCAGGACATGCACTTTGGGCTTCCTCAGGCAACCGTATTCCACCCTTTGCTATTTGTAATTAACCTTCTTAACTAGCTCATTTTATATTTGGCTCTTGGATGCAATTTAAGCCCATTTTCAGGCAGCAAACATTTTCTATAGTATATATAGATATATTAAATTGGTGCACCAAATAGATATATCATGTAAAATATACGACCTTGTCAATGCATATACATGCAAATTTCATTTGCCAACTTAATGGCACTTTATGTAGTTCATTCTGTCATAAATTACTCTTAAATACGCACAATTAAGATGAGACCGGCACAATTAAAGACAAATGGCTGACAAACTGTGAATCCTTTTCCCATCCTATTTCTCCATTAACACCATTATCATTCAACATTATCTGTATCTGTAATAGCTCACATTCTAAAGGAGATGGAAATATAGAAGGCATGAATAAGATACAGTTGAGTGGTAATGAGCAAAACAAAAACTAGTAATGATTAGCTATGCTACCCCTATAGTCGATGAAGGATGCTCTTGAAGAAGTCCCTTTATAACCTGCAAACAAAACCAAACTCATGAGTTCCTATATGACGGGGAATTGCAGAAGCACAGTGATATATGAATGGGACCAACCTCTAATACAGCTGGAGTGGACATCACAACCTCCAACTACATATTAAGAAAGAAGATTATTATAAATGCAGAGAAATATCTGAATAAAGACTTTTCCATCCTGTGAAAATGAAAAATAATTTCTTTGAACAAAACTCACAACAGAGATGCCACCTCTGAGAACGGCTCGAGCGGCTTCCATCGCCAGCATGCTGCTGCAAACAATTAAAGCAAAATGCATCAAGCTGTTTAAGTGGTAACTAAAGCAGCATTAAGCTAAGCACTCTCTCTCTCTCTCTCTCTCTCTCTCTCTCTCTCTCTCTCTCTCACACACACACACACAACACACACACACACACACATGTAGAAAGAGAGAGATAGAGAGAGACTAGGATCCTTTCAAAAGGATTCGGACACAAATCATTCCCACTCAGATTCAACCCCTCGACATTCAAATGCAAGATCCACTCCGTTCAAGTTGATCAACATTATTTGAAGTCTCTAAAGATAAAAAAAATTATGGCATTTGAATACTTTTTCCTTATCCATCAAGTTGTCGCAAAATGGATGCCAAAAGCAGTGAGTTGTTTAGTTTAACGGTGTATAATATTTTAAACCTAACAAAATTTTGTGTGAGGTTTTTGTTTAAATGTTTAGATTATGATCAAATAGTCGAATCGAAATTGTATGTTTAAAGTCATAAATCTAAGTAAAATGCTATTTTCGATCGTCCATTTGACGCATACTTGATGGATAAGCAAAAAGTATTCAAATGACATGATTTTTGGTTTTTAAATACTTCAGATAATGTAGATCAACTTGAACGAAGTGGATCTTACATTTGAATGTCGGTGGGGCTGAATTTGAGTGGGAAGGATTCATGTTCGAATTATTTTGAAAGGATCTTAGTCTCTCTCTCTCTCTCTCTCTCTCTCTCTCTCTCTCTCTATATATATATATATATATATATATATATATATATATATATATATATATATATATATATGAAAATAATCCTTTAGGATCGGTTCTTAAACTAAGGGTAGTAAGAATTTTGCGGTAGAACATCTCATAGAAGATCTGCTCCGTTCATGTTGATTTACACACTTTAAATAGTTTATGAATAATACACACACACGCTAGCTATTAGTTTCGTGCACTAAGTGCACATTGCTTAGATGTACTAATCGTAGTTCTTTTTCTTGTATTTTTTCTCTCGTGCGCTATTTTGGTTTTATTTATTCTCTTAGAATTGAAGTGAGTGGAGTGACATATATCATAAAAAACATTAAAATGAGCACTAAATAATAATAAGTCACTAACCTCACAAAAATATAGTTAGTGCAAAAATTTTGTTTGAAGATTATTTTAACTTGGTTATATGTGATACGACTAACTCACATTGTATGAAAATAGCATTATTGAGTAAGAGGTCTAAAAATTCCAAATTTACATGTAGAAGAGATGTAAGATCACATCACATATTATCATGTATAACACATGTGATTATGTGAGGATTAATTAGTCCCTCCAAAAAAAGGTTTCATTATAAGGAAATATTTGCTTCATCGAAAAATTGGTGTGATACAATTATGTAAAAAAACAAAAAACACTTATTAAAATCCTTTTTTTAACACCACTTATGGATAGCATTATGAATAGATATTCTTTAACCATTATTTTTTAAGGAAAAATCAAAAAAACCCTAATCATCTCCTTCCTCTACAAATTTTCTTTTTCATAAACAGAAAATTTCTAAAAGTTTCTACTCTTTTACAAACCTTAAACTTTCTACAAATGAAAATTTTCTAAAATTCTCCAAATTGATGTTAATTCTCCTACTTTATAAATTCTAAAAATATATTTTTATAAGAAAAGGTGTTATAACATTCTAGAATATTCAATTTGATCATCTTCCTCCTCTTTCACATATCTAAAATTTCTATTTTGACTTAAAAATATATGAAAATTTTAAAAGCTCTCAATTTTGATCTTCTCGTCCTTTCTCCTTTCAAAGTTTTAAAATATTATTAAGTTCGCCAATTTCATTTCAGTTTTTCTTTTTCATTCAATTTTTTTAACAATTTTAAAAACTAACTATGGTGATCTACAAGTCAGTTTTGAAGGACCCATGGGAGGGAGAAAGAGGGAACACTGTGGACGCAACCTATGAAGCATAGACATATGCCCAGGGCTGCCATGTTGTGTCGGGTACGTGTCGGACACGGACATGTGCCCGACACGTGCACGACACGTGTCGAACATGGTCAAATCCGTGTCCGACATAAGTCAACAGTGTTGACTCTCCTGACACGGTCAAAACAGCTGCGGAACGGCAGAGTCGTCGACGCCCTTGCTTCGACCCGGCACAAGAACCGGAACCCCACCCAATAACCAATTACTTCATATGTTTGTGTGTGTGTGTGCGCGCGCGCAATTGTTGAGAATTAGGGCTCGATCGCACCACTGAGAGACCTCGCCGGCCATCTCCACCACCGGCCGACCTCGCTGACTCCATCTCTGCTACGATCGGCCTTGCCGACTCTATCTCCACCACTGAGAGACGTTGCCGACTCCATCACCACTGATCGATCTCGCGGACTCCAGCTCCACCTCCACCACGGAGAGACCTCGCCGATTCCATCTCCACCACCAATCAATCTTGCTGACTCCATTTCAAGGTATGAGATTTGGGATTTGAACACGAAGCCTGCTCCCTTCCTCTAAGCTCTGATGACTCGTCTAATGGCGGCGACGGAGGTTAGGATGAGGAATGAGGAGGGGCACGAGGTAATGAAGGCATTTAGGGTTAGGATTTTGAGAGATAATTTATAGAGCGTGGTGTTTGGGCCTTAGGGCTTCGAGTGGGTTTGGATTGGGCATGGACCGATCTCATGGGCTAAACTTGGGTTCAGTTTAAAAGGGTTTGAATTGAACAAACTCAATTCAGTGTATTTGATGCATTTGAGCCCAGTTTGAGTACATATCAGTATAAGGTGTTCATGAGGGCCCAGTACATGGTAAAACATTACCAGTACATGGTAAATGTTACCTTTCATCTAAACTTTATTTTTTTATTAGAGTTTTTAGATATAATCCTCTTGAAATCTTTTTTATTTTTATGTACCCACTCTAAATCTTTAATATTTTATATGTACCCTTGAAATTTATCTGTATATAAGAATAATGATAATAAAATATTATTTGTTGTGTCACCATATCCTAATTTTTTAGATTTTGTCGTGTCCAGTGTCTGTATCGTGTCCATGTCTGCGTTCGTGCATCATAGAGTCCAGTCACAGGTTATATGTCGCTGCCAACCTGCAAAAGGACTAGGGAACATGGTTCACAGTCGCGGTCTAGGCCGCCGACTCGGTGGGCACTGAGACGGATCGGTCTCGGCGACTCGGATCGGTCTCGGGCGATACGCGCAAAACGCTACATAGAAAGCTCAAAAAATTCTGAAAAAATCACGACAAATCTTAAAAAAAATGTAGACATCCAATTCATGTATCACATGTCCAAAGCATATCACCTAGCACACTAAACATAAAGGAAAGCATAAATACACGCGTCATCGTTAGAAACATATCAAAATACATGCACAATGTAGTAAATTGCACAAACTACATTCATAAATACATGCTAATGTAGCTATTTTCACATTGAATTGCGATGAGACACAAAATCATCATCATAATCATCTCTGCGGTAAGTAGATAAACCGATACTAGTACTCGTAGATCTCTCAAGTTGTGGTCTGTAGTCATAAATATATGTCACACCATAATGTTGGTCTGATGTCAAACTCAACATTTGTATATGACCTTTAAGACTATAAGTTCCTTCACCAGTACTATTGTTGCCATCATTATTGTCATCATCACCACTGCCGCCATCAGTGTCATCATTATCATCGCCATCATCACTACTAGAACTGGATGAAACTCTCACATCTTCACCATCATCATGTGCTTCTCTTATACCTCGGAGGGGGGAGAGATCGGAAACAGGGAGAGAGAGGGAGGGGGAAAGAGACAGATATACAGGAGATGGAAAAGGAAAGAAAGAGAGTGGGTAAGAGAGGGAGGGGGAAAGAGACAGAGGGAGGGGGAAAGAGACAACGAGACGGGAGATAGAGCGGGGGGGAGAGAGCGGGTAAGAGAGGGAGAGGGAGAGGGAGAGAGAAACAGAGGGAGGGAGAGGGAAAGAGAGGGAGGGAGAAACATTACCTGGGACTTGGGAGGAGCAGCAGACAGCCAGATCTGAGCAGCGACGATCGGGCAGCGGCAGCGATCTTCAGATCTGAGCGAGAGAGATAAATTTTTTTCTTTTCTTTTTTTTCTTTATACCCGTTCGTCATGGGTGAATATACTTTTCGAGCCGACTCGGCTGAGAATCGGAGTCGACTCGGTCGATTTGGCCGAGTCATGACCGATTCGGCCGAGTTGGCTGAGTCAACTCCGATTCTCGGTCGAGTCGGTCTCCTCTGAGTTGAGCCGACCGACTCGTGACTCGGACTCGTCTCGGAGCAGGCCGAGACGGATACGACTCGGCCGACTCGTCTCTGACTCGGACGAGTCTTTGAACCATGCTAGGGAATAAGGTTCCAACAGACAATAAGTTCGAGTAGAAGACAGTGATGGAGGGAAGAAAGAGATGTGGATGGCGTACGAGAGAGAGAAAGCAGTCGAAGGTGGTTGGATGATAATGGAAACACCCATGGAACCTCCATGTTCTCGAGAGCTCAGGGAAAGGTCAAGGGTGGGGTGGGGTGCGAAATTAGATCTAACTGTGGGGCGTACTTGTTGCGCACGAGTTTGAGACGTTGAAGGTGATAGGTGAGAGATAAAGAGAGGAGAGATGCGACCCCCTGTGTGTGATTTCCAATGTAACAGAGGGGTCTTTTCTTTTATGTAATTAAGAAATTAGTTAATGAATAAATTTAAATTTGAAAACTAATTAAAATTAAACGTTGATATCGTTTCTTATTTAATCAAGGGTTGAGATTTGGTCTGGACAAAAACACAAGGTGTTTTTATAGTAGTAGGGATATGTGTGTGTATATAGAGAAAAATATAACTTAGATGTCATCATTAAAACTTCAATCTCCCTATCATTATTTCGTGACTCGATCGCACATTATGATATTCATATTCTAAAAAGTACACATATAAAAAATTATATAGTTTAGAGTTCGTTTACTCATGTATCAAATAGTTGAAAATTTAACGGTTATTCAACTATAAAACAAATGCAATAATTAGATCGATAAATAAACGAACTCCAAAACATGTGATTTTTTTATATGCCTACATCTTAGGACATGAAGGTTATAATGTGTGATTGGATCGTGAAAACAATAATAGAAATATTGGAGTTTTGATGCGTCATCTAATAGAATTCCGTTGGATGGCATCTAAGGTACGTATTTCTTATACATGCATACATACATATTTATGTATGTGTGAATAAATGTGTATATATGTGTGTATATAAGGAGATACTTTATTCTCTCAAGGCGTAACTAAGTTAGTTATGCCCACTTATAAAATGTGTAATACATAAAGATATTGGACGATCCACTCCGTTGATCTTAATCTATATGTTTTAAAAGCTTATAAATAAACATTCATGCGTTTTGAAGTTTAATTGCTCATGCATCAAGTGGTTGCAAAATGAATAGTTTTTAATTATCAGAAAATCGTTCATTTTGCCACCACTTAATGCAAGAGTAAATGATCTTCAAAATTCATGATTTTTTATGTATAGAGTTTTTAAAATATGTAGATCAAGCTAAACGGAATGGGTCATTTGATTTTATAACATAACAAGCATTTTTTTTAGGTAGACATTACCTATTTAGTTATGTCCTAGGAGTATTAAAATCTCTTCCACACACACGAACAAATTATTTTTCTGTGACTTTGTTAAGGCGAGGGACTTATGTTGAACCACCAGTGGACTAATATTAGCAAATTGAACAAATGACTCACTTGTGGAAATGTAACTCTACGGGATCTATGCAAATAACTAACTTCTATAAACATAACTAACAACAACTATGTAATTAAAAGTTAAAGAAAATGACTATTGAAAAATCTAGGAGAAGAACATCTTATGGTAACACCAAATCAATGAAGTCATAAAAGAACACCTTATTGGCAATGTGCAGAGTATTTGAGACCTATAGAAATATCATTTGAGTAATATTTCAAAGTAATTGCAAATGGATCTGTTAATTCAACAATCATTGATGGTTATAGAACTCCTAAGCCCTAAATTTTTTTCTAGACAAGATATGGCTATTTGAGATATGGAAACGCCTATTGGTAAGCCCTTCAAACCATTAGCAGGGCCCTCACAAATGAATGTGGCAGATATTTGAATGTTCACTCAGGTAAGAAGGGGATGTCCTAAAGAGATATTATAGAACTCCACCTAGAGATATGAACAAGAGGATTGAAGACAACTAGTATTTTCTGATAATGTGAGGACAGTCAGTAAGTCATTTCAAGTGATAGTGGGGGATCTCCTAAAGCATGATTATAGTGTTAAACCTTTATGTTTTTTGAGTTTTCTACAGACCATACCATAGTCATAGTAATATTAGGAGGAGGAAGACAGATACCGTCAATTAAGAACTTTCAGCCATGATAAAGAGAATTATCAACATGAACAAGCCGCGGGAATACTTGTTTATTTGGAACTTTCACAGTCATCCTTGCTCCAAACATCCATTGACAGTCAAATTCCCTATCTAAAAGGCCAAACAGCTCGACATACTATAGTCATAGTAATAGTAGTAGGAGGAAGACAGATACCGTCAATTAAGAACTTTCAGCTATGATAAAGAGAATTATCAACATGAACAAGAAGCAAGAATTCTTGTTTGTTTGGAACTTTCATAGTCATCCTTGCTCCAAAACATCCACTGACAGTCAAATACCCTAACTAAAAGGCCAAACAGTATGTTTGACATAATTTGAACCTCACATCAAGTAGCATTATAAAAATTGATGTTATTTACAGTAGCAAAACATGACTTAATATCTAATATTTCTGCTAGCCATAAGCAAACCGAAATAATGGACGTGATAACTTTGATCCCGCCATGAGCAATTGGGAAAGATGATATCAACAGTGTTACTTGTGTCAGAATGATTATAATGTTATTTTTACACTCCATGTCATCCCGGCCTGCCCTTATGCGAGTCCATAACTCTGACCAACCCCACAACTCATATAACTGAATATAGTCGAGCTAAACCTCATCCAGAAAAAGGAAGAAAAAAGAAAAGGGAACGAGTCGGATACCTAACTAACTAATCCAGCCACGTCAACAGGGCTCCATTTTAACTATGAAACTTCCTAGACTCTTTGTTATAAAAAAGGATCAACTACTTACTGAACCTGTCCAACTTTATCATGTATCAGTTTAAAAGCTTCTCAGAACATCTAGCAACCCTCTGGTCAGCTTTCCAAGCAAAAATTAATTCCCAAAGCCAGGCAAACTAATGGCTTGCACAGCTACATTTTAAACTTAGAATTGTTGGAAAGAGGGAGATTTGTACTGAGGAAGATGACCCGGACCGTCAAGGGATTGTCGAGGAAGTCGGCGACAAGAGACGACGGAAGAAACAGCAGCAGAAAACAAGCAGCAGCAGAAAACAGGTTCTCCGGTCGACCGGGCCGGTCGACCGGACGTGCACAACGTGCACAGGTCTAGGCGGTCGACCGGACCGGTCGACCGCAGGAGCCTGACTGACAAGGCCCAACTCTCTGTTGGAATCGGTCGACCGGACCGGTCGACCGGTAGAAGGGTCGGTCGACCGGTTCGGTCGACCGACAGTCGGGTTTGGGCTGAAATCTGCAGTTCGGAAACCTGTTGTATTTAAGGGCTGCTAGGGTTTTCTAAGTTGAAATCTTGTAGGGTAATCTTGTAGAAGAACCTGCAAAATTAGGAGGCTTAGGGTTCTCTTGTATTGAGAGAGGCTAAGATCCATTGTAATCATCTTCCCAAAGTAAAAATCTCTCCTTTGATTGCCCCGAGGACGTAGGCACGTTGGCCGAACCTCGTTAGATCTTGGTTGTTTGCGATTGTTGTTCTTCGTGTTTGATTTCATTGTTCTTGGTGATTGAGATCGATTGGATCCTCTAAGGGTTGTTGTCTGTCACGCACAACAAGTGGTATCAGAGCTCCAGGTTACGCTTGGGATACTCTGAAGATTCGAAGGGCTCCAGAACTGATCAGGTGGAGATCGTGTGTCGATCTCAGGTCAGAGGCATTGGTGTTCAAGGAGATCGTGTGTCGATCTCAGGTGGACGCAGGGAGGGCTCGTTGAATCAGGAGTGGAATAGATCTGGTGAGAAACTCAAGCTAGGGTTTCAAGGTAGAGGTAAAAATCACTTTTTTATCTCAGTAATAGATCTATTTTGCAAGTATTTGATCTTCCGCATACTTAGAGGGTCAAGGAAAGAATCTCAATGGCAGAGGAATCTAAGTCTGTTAAAACAATGAACAACTCCAGGATTGATGTTGTTAAGTTCAATGGAACTAACAATTTCGGAATGTGGAGGTGTGAGGTTATGGATGCATTGAATGCACAGAACCTCGAGGACACACTCCTATTGGAGAGGAAGAAGAACACAACCACCGAGGAGGAATGGGCAAAGATGAATAGATCGGCATGTGGCTTGATTCGTTCATGCTTGGCACAGGATATAAAGTACCTTGTGCAACATGAGACGTCGGCAAAGAAACTGTAGAAAACCCTAGAAAAGAAGTACCTGACCAAGAGTGTGGAATCACGGCTGCAGCTTAAGAGTAAGCTGTATTTGTTCAGGATGCAGAGGGGGAGCACAGTGAATGAGCACATAAACCGGTATACGAAGCTTCTCACAGATCTGATAAACGTGGATGTCAAGGTAGAAGAGGAAGACAAGGCTGTCATTCTCCTGAACTCGCTCCCACCGGAGGAGTATGAGACATTCACCATGACGTTTATCAATGGTAGACAAACTTTAGTCTATGATGAGGTGTCGTCTGCATTGATGAGCTATGAGACAAGGAAGAATGAGAGACATTCTGGTCAGTCAAGCCTAGTGGCGGAGGCATTGGAGGTGAGAGGCAGAAATTCATCAAGGAAGGGTAGAGAGATGGGTGGAAGATCGAAATCCAGGCCGGGATTCAAAGACCTCAAAAGGAATCAGTGCATTTTCTGTAGAGAAATTGGGCACTGGAAGGTAGATTGCCCAAAGTTCAAGGGGAAGAAGAAGGAGTCGAATGCTGAAGCAAATCTATCGAAGGTGACGAAGACTCAGAGGAGTAGTTCACAGGCAGATGGAGAAGATTCAGACTCTTCGGGATTCTCTTTTTCAGTCAGTTCTCCCAGTGTTAGTAACTCATGCAAAGATGAGTGGATTATGGATTCAGGTACAACATACCATGCATGTCCAAATAGGAGCTGGTTCACCAGTTTTGAGAAGCTGGAAGGTAGCTCAGTGGTGATGGGTGATGATCACTCATGTAGCGTGGAGGGTGTTGGTACAATCCCAATCAGGATGTTTGATGGGATGGTTTGGGAGTTGACAGGTGTGAGGTATGTACCTCAGATGAAGAGAAATTTAATCTCTTTGGGAACTTTGGAAGCATCGGGCATGATGATATCGGTTCGAGATGGCGATCTCAAGATGATCAAGGGCTCGATGGTTGTAATGAAGGGCGTCCGCCGAGGAAATTTATACTACTTGAAGGGTAGTACTATTTCAGATCAGGTGGAGACTTCGAGTACAAAAGATGAGGTTGGCCTGGGGATTCAGCAGGAAAAAGCCGGACAAGAAGAGAATCTTTGCGAGCTCCTGCAAAGATGAAATCAGAAGAAGGTGCTGCTACCTGCAAGTCAGAAGGTGGACACAGGGTTCTGGACAAGAAGAAGGTGAGTTTTAGCACCAGTTCTCACCACAATGAAGGTCTTCTTGATCGTGTTCACGTGAATGTATGGGGACCTGCTAAGACGGCATCGCTTGGAGGTCACAGGTACTTTGTCTCGGTAATTGATTGTTCATCTAGGCAGGTTTGGATATATCCGATGAGACAAAGGGGTGAAGCCCTAGATGTGTTGAGGAAGTGGAGCGGAAGAATGGAGAGGCAGATAGGTAGGAAGGTAAAGGAGCTTCATATTGGCAATGTTGGGAAAGACATTGACCAATTCCTACAGTTTGGACAGAACACAGGAATTGCTACACACTTCTCAACAGGTACAGATGAGTTGGCTAAGGAGTTGGTCCGTTCCTTGCTGGAGGAGGTTCGGAAACTATTGTCTAATGCAGAATTGGACAGGTCGCTTTGGACTGAGGCGATTGAGTATGCTAGCCATCTCAAGAATCAAACGACTGCGATAGGAGGTAAAGCTCCATTGGAACATTGGTCGGGAAAAACTCAAGATCACGGTGTGCTGCGGGAATTTGGAAGTCCGGCTTACTTCAGTGCCAAGAATGGCAAGGTGAATCCGCAAGCAAGGAGGTTTGTCTATTTGGGTATCAAGGAGAACAGCTACAGGTTGTGGGATCCCAAGGACAAAAGGATCGTGATGAGCAGGAATGTCACATTTGGAGAGGCTTCAGGGTTGAAGTCCATCGTCTCTCAGCAGGTGGAGAGGACGAAGACCAAGGGAGGATCGCAGCGGGTGGAGGTCGATGCTACTCCATCATCTCCAGGTAGTTCGGCATCAAAGGAGACTTCATCGGAAGTGACACCGGGTGGAGATCATGATAACAAGAGTGATGCTGAACAGGTTGAAGACATTGCTGAAGATGTCAAGTTGAGTGCAGCCAAAGGAACCAAGGTGAGACCACGTTCGTGGTTAAAGAAGCATGAATCTCAAGCTTGTGGACGCGACAAGCTGAAGTTGAAGGCCGTTGCTCTCCATGATGGTCAGGGGAAGATTCATATGACTCAGTCTGACAGGTTCACTGCTGCAGGAACAGGTAACATTATTCGAGCTTGATGAAGCTCAGTTTAAAGAACTACGGTTGGCTTGATCCTTTTGGGCAAAGGTACGTAGGCAGCCGTAAAGGCGCAGCCATTGGTGATGCAACTCTTATGAAGCTAGGGTTGGGTTCTCGAGAAGTTGTTTGGACCTTCACATAGAGGTGAAGAAGTGTGGTCAATGGAGCTTCACGTAGAGTTGAAGAGACTTCACGGAGAGGTGAAGAGACTTCATGTAGCGGTGAAGTGGTGTGGCCAGTTGGACTTCACATTGAGGTGGAGTGGTGTGATCTCGAAGAACAGTTTTATCTTCCGGAGAGGAGATGTTGAGCTTGCATAAGGAGGGGTGTGCATCCAGTTGAAGCCGATGATGTTTGGTTGGCTCTACGCAGACTTGGTTGGACCGTCAGAGGAAGACAGGTAGACTAGATAGAGCTAGTCAGTGGAGAGTCAGTGTTGGCTCATAAGGAAGTCTTCATGAGGTCATGAAGTTGCGGAGTAGAAGCCACAGTATGGTGATCGGCAGGTATGGAAATTCTCCTAAGGTGAAGTGCAGGGAAGGCATGTGTGATGTTTCCAGGAAGAGATGAGCCAAAGATTCCAAGCCGAGATCGTGTGTCGATTTCGCCGAGATCGTGTGTCGATTTCGACCGGTGCGCGCAAGCCGAGATCGTGTGTCGATTTCGCCGAGATCGTGTGTCGATTTCGCCAGGTGATAGACTGGGGTTCGTTGGATGTCGGCTCAGATTTTGGAATCTTCGCCGAGGTGAAGAATTGTTGGAAAGAGGGAGATTTGTACTGAGGAAGATGACCGGACCGTCAAGGGATTGTCGAGGAAGTCGGCGACAAGAGACGACGGAAGAAACAGCAGCAGAAAACAAGCAGCAGCAGAAAAACAGGTTCTCCGGTCGACCGGGCCGGTCGACCGGACGTGCACAACGTGCACAGGTCTAGGCGGTCGACCGGACCGGTCGACTGCAGGAGCCTGACTGACAAGGCCCAACTCTCTGTTGGAATCGGTCGACCGGACCGGTCGACCGGTAGAAGGGTCGGTCGACCGGTTCGGTCGACCGACAGTCGGGTTGGGCTGAAATCTGCAGTTCGGAAACCTGTTGTATTTAAGGGCTGCTAGGGTTTTCTAAGTTGAAATCTTGTAGGGTAATCTTGTAGAAGAACCTGCAAAATTAGGAGGCTTAGGGTTCTCTTGTATTGAGAGAGGCTAAGATCCATTGTAATCATCTTCCCAAAGTAAAAATCTCTCCTTTGATTGCCCCGAGGACGTAGGCACGTTGGCCGAACCTCGTTAGATCTTGGTTGTTTGCGATTGTTGTTCTTCGTGTTTGATTTCATTGTTCTTGGTGATTGAGATCGATTGGATCCTCTAAGGGTTGTTGTCTGTCACGCACAACAAGAATATGTTAAATAAGTGAAATACACATGTTAGATATATTAAGTAGTAGTTATTTAGTTATTGAGTCCTAATAGGATTTGAAATCTTATAGAGTCCTAATAGTATGATTATCATAGTTTGAATATGATTTGGTCATGTATGAATCTATATTTGCTCATCATTTTATGTAATTATATTTTTGTAATCTTCTCAATATCAATAAATAAGTAACCTTTAACAATGGTATCAGAGCTCTAAGGTTCTCGATCCTTTGCAACCTCTCCACCACAAGCATCGTCCCCAAAATCTTCTTCTTTTTCATCTTCTTTTTTTTTCTTCATATCTGATTTGAATACAGATTCCACATGAAAAAAAATGTTACTGTTCACTTGAACAGTACCACCATGGTACTGTTCACGCGAACAGTAATTAGGAAAAAAACTGGAGAGAAAATAGTATCAGATTTGAGGTCCTCTTTCGCAATTTGAATTTTCCTTCAAGTTCACCTTAGTTTCTTTTCAAAATTTTGTTCCTGGGCTCTTTCCCGAAATTCACGAGTTCTCATTCAGATTTGATTGCCAGTTTTGAAATCTCTTTTGTTCCTGTTTCACCTTCGATTCAATTTGTGATTCATCGCCTTTGCCTATCGGAATTTGCAATTCATCTTCAACTTCAGCAAGCCTTCATTGGGATTATGCAATCTATTTCTCTTCCACTTTGGCAACTCGTTTCTAGGCCTTATAATCTGCTTCTACAAATTCAGGCTGAGCCTGTTCGCTTCAAAGTTGAGATCCGATCGCCTGCTAGCTTTCGGAATTGGTTTCACCATTGATTCTGCTTACTCTGGGATTTAGGATCGGTTCGTTTCTCAATCAGGACCCGCTTGAGATCTGATTTGTTTGTTTTAAATTTTATATTTGGTTTCAAATCTGGGTTCTTTGTTGAAACCATTTCGGATTGGGTTTCTATTTGCACCCACAATCTTTTGTATTCAGACCCATATGTTTGCAACTTCATCCTTTTGTATTTGGCCTAGTTTAGAATCCATCGAGATCTGAATTCAGTTAAGAGGTAAAGCCAGTTCAGTTAGACTCGTTTTACTTAGAAATTAACGGCTAAAATCCATTTTGGCCATAAATCCAGCGAATTGGTTTCCAATTTTAATGATCTCATCATTCCAAGGGTTTTGAGTGTTTTGAAGGCAATGGTGAAAGTGGATTCGGTGGATTTTACTGTTTGGAATAGATTTTACACTTATTGATATAAGAGTCAACAGTTAAAGGCCCGATTTCAGCACTACTACATGAAGTTTTATGTGGTATTTTGGTTTTGGAATTTTTGTTTGGAAACTCTGCATCTATTCACGCAGCGGAAGATTAACGTCCGCTGGTGAATTTTCTTGGAAAATTTAGTTTGGTTCAGAGTTTTTTTTCCATATTTTTGGTTGGACAAATTTGGTTCAGCTTCGGTTTGGTCAACTAGTTGTTTGTTCGGTTTGAATTTCAGCAATACGTCGGTTTGCCTTCAAGAATTCGTCTTACTTCAGATTTTGTTCAACTTATTTTTTTTCGGGTTTCAGCAGTTCATCTTGGTTCAGCTTGGTTTTCTTTAGTTCAGTGTAGCTCTGGATTTACAACTTGTGCAGATAAAAAGAAGATTGTTTCAGCACTCGTTTAAGGTCCTGAGGGAGGATCATTTGAGTTCATGTCAAATCTCAAGAGAAATCATTTGAGTTTGTTATAGATCTAAAGGGAGGATTAGTTGAGTTTGTTTCAGATCCCAAGGGAGGATCATTTGAGTTTGTTTGAGGTCCCGAGGGATGATTGTTTGAGCGGAGTTTATTTGAATTGGTTGCCTTCATTTCAGCATTAACATCAATAATTCAATATCTATATCAACAATTAGTTTTTAGGCATCAACAATTCAGTTTTTTGACATAGGCATTAGCTTTTCAGTAGTTCCAATATTTGTTTTTGTTTAGGTTTTTTCTGTTTTGCAAACTCTCGAAGTTATACCATCTTGAGTTTGAGGGAGGATGTTAGATATATTAAGCAATAGTTAAGTAGTTATTGAGTCCTAATAAGATTTAAAATCGTATATAGTCCTAGTAGTATTACGAATCATAGTTTGAATATGATTTGGTCCTGTAAAGGTCTATATAAGGAGGGGATTGCTCATCACTTCATGTAATTGTATTTTGTAACTCTTCTCAATATCATAATTATAAATATGTAGCCTTTAACAGCATTCACGTATAACGGAGTATAAAGGAGATATAAAGCAATGTTGTAAAACTTACATTTTATCACATACTACATTATGTCTTAGAAACATTGTCAAATATGCTATTATAAAAATAAAAAAATCATATCGCACATGAATTTTGTAATTTTCCTAAGACTCCATTAGCCCCTTTAATTTATTTGAGTGAGGAAGCATTTGTATAATTGTATTTGTATAAGAAATAGCTCTCTGCTGGGTTAAGGATCGACCAGGCTAGTTAAAGGCTAAATTACAGATGGAAACATGGGACTAAATGCTGGGGTTGGGCTGAACCAAGAGGGGGGAGATTAAAGGATTGACGAATTTTAGTCCTCACCATGGCAGTTGTCTCTACGGAGACAGAAAGAAGGTGGACGAGATAGAAGACCGATGGAAAGGGAAATGGTCCAAAAGCCTGTAACTAGAGGTCTTTACTTGGAATAAACTGAAAGAAATAATCAGGCATTTAAGCAAGTAAGAATGTTTTGACGAATAATGTCAAATTAAGGAAGACACCTTCAATTTGTGTCAAATGTCAAGCGTAATTTCTTCTAGAACGTCCAATGCAAGCATGTCCATGGCCACAAATTTTTTTGCGTGAAACAATTCAAACACCACAATTGGAAAAAAAAAAATTGTAGTGTCATTCGAAGAGATGTATCCCTAAATTTTGCAACTTCAAGGACACAGTTTATTTTTAGTTGCGTAAATTCTTAATTTCAGTGAATTCTAACAAAACCCAATTCGATTAGGGATTGAGCATTCCAATTGTCACCTAAATTATGGGACTAAATAAAGCCTTTTGACTTATTATAAAGTTGTTAAATTTTCCATTGAATAACTACTACCAAATTTGATGCAAAGTAAAAATAAATTGAATAAAAAATATAATTCAAATGAAAATTGAGAAATTCTTACTCTTGGGCTCGGAGGCAGGCAATGACGCGGGACTTCTCGATTTCGATCAGAGCCTTTGGAAGAATGGGAGGAGGAGGAGGAGACGGCGAGGGGTTGCTACCTTGCGACGCCCTGGGGAAAGGGGAGGCTAAAGTGCGCCGTGAAGAGGAGGGAGGTGCAGGAGAGGGGAGAGATAGGGGAGAGCAGGCTACGGCCGCGGCCATGGAGGATATGGCTCTGGGATGAAAGAAACAAAGCCCGAGATAATGTGGGACCCATGGTTCCTATCAATTTTAGAGTTATTAGATTGTACGTAGGCAATTTTTCAAAAAAAATCCAATTGTAAAAAATATTTTTTAAAATTGACCACTCCGAGAAATATTTTCAAAAAAATGACCCCTGATGCACAACATCGACGCGGGACGTTGTGGGGCTTGTGCTGGCGGTGGTTATTTCTTTCTTTGTCTGAGTTGGCTATCCAGCCCTGATTGCAGATTTTTTTTTTTTTTTTTTTTCAATCTGTTCATTGTCAGGGTAGCAAACTTCGGACAAAGATTTTTTTTTTTCCTTTTTGTTTTGTCTGATTTTGTCGACGCCAAGGCAAAAAAAAAATTCTTTTTTACTTTGTCTGAGATTGCCTAAAACATACTAGGATTTTTTTTTGCTCAAGTGTTCTTTATCCGGATGGCAACCCGGGACAAAAGCAAAAAAGGGGGCAAAAAAAAAAAAAAAAAAACTTTGTCCAGGGTTGCCTACTCCGGACAAAGAAAAAAGAAAAAAATAAAAAAAACTTTATCCGGAGTTAACAGATTGGCAAAAAAATAAAATCCTTGTCCGGAGTTGCCAATCTCGAATCGAAATAAAAGGGTCTCCGCTAATGCGGGCACTACGTTGACGGGGTGAAATGCCGACGTGACACATCAGATGTTAGTTTTTGAAAAATACTTATGAGAAAGGATGCTAAGTTACTTTTTAGCAACACAAACGACAAAATAATGTATATTCATCCACTTAAATAAATTTAACCAATAATATCGCTCAACTCAAAATAAGTTAATTTTATCTCATAAAAATTACCTCAAATTATGCATCGTGTACTACCGTTCAACGCTAATTCAGTATATGTTTAAATAATAGAGAATATAGTTGCTAAATATCTTTAAAACACAAAATATGAAAATATGTGAAGGCAAAGCAGAATATGTAATTTCTCAAAAATATAGACATATATATAGAGATAGACTTGTATAATTCGGAAGGATTTGACCTCAAATTCTTCTCACTCAAATAGCATTTTATGATATTCAAATACAAAATATATTTTGAAGTTGATCTATATTATTTAAAGTAACTAAAAAATTATGTGTTTTGAATATTTTTGCTCATTTATCAAGTAGACGAAAAATGGATGATCGAAATGGTTAGCTGGTTAGTTTATGGTGTAAAATATTTCAAATCTAACAAAAATTAGTATGTGAGGGTTTTTAAGTGTTTAGATCATGATAAAATAGTCAGATCGAGAATTTGTATGTCTAAGATGTAAATCTAAGTAATATACTATTTTCGGCTGTCTATTTTGCGTATACTTGATAGATGGGCAAAAATTATTCAAAGTACATGATTTTTTTATTTTTAATTACTTGAAATAATGTAGATCAACTTCAACAGAGTGTGTCTTGTATTCAGATATCGCGGGGTCGTATTTGAGTGGGATGGATTCAGCCTCGAATTCTTTCAGAATGACACAAGTCTATTTCAATATATATATATATATATATATATATATATATATATATATATATATATATAGTGAGTTGATCCCCTAAGAACGGTTCTCACGAATTCATGTGAGAACTTTCACGTGGGCCGTCGGATCTGATAGAGATCTAGTTTTATTTGATTTGATCTATTAGAACCGTTCTTAGAGGATCAGCTCTTAGAAATCCGTGAGAACCGTTCTTAGAGGATCAGCTCCCTATATATATATATATATATATATATATATATAATATATATATATATATATATATATATATTATATATATATATATATATATATTATATATATATATATGGGTCAAGTGCTCCTAGGGGCCGTTTGTTTTGCGTAAAACTCCATAATTCGTAGATGACTTACTATCCAGTTACAACTACGACGTTTGTTTGGACCGTAATTCGTAAAGACTTACGTAACTCAACTAACACTCACTTGCAACCCAATTATCACTCACTTACTGTCCAGTTATAGTTAATTTTGTGGTCATACAAATTGTAATATTTTTTATATTAATATTAAAATTTTTTAATATTTAACTTTTTTTAATATTTATTTGCAGTATTAAAACTTTTAAAATCACCAAATAGTTAATTTTGTGGTCAACTTTTTCACTTACGACTTATACATTACGATAACCAAACACCGTAAAGTACAATACATTTTCTCACTTTACAATTTTATATACCAACCAAACACCGTAAAATTTACATACATGTAACTCATTTACAATTGTAAAAGACTTTACCAATTACAACTACGAATTACGCCCAGTTACGACAACCAAACAAACCTAATAGGTCTCCTTAGATTGTAATCTAAGGAGAAGGCTTAAAACTCTAACATCCCTTCTTTTTTTTCACGATCCGACCGCACGTTATCATATTCATGTTATAATATGTATGCATATAAAAAATCACGTGATTTGAAGTTCATTTACTCATTGATCTAATCGTTCCATTTTGTTCTACTGTTTACAAACCGTTAATGTTTGAACCCAAAGAAAATAGAGTAAACAAACTTCAAATCACGCGATTTTTATATGCGTACATCATATACATAAATATGATAATGTGCGATTGGATCGTGAAAAAAATCAGAATGTTAGAGTTTAAGCCGTCTCCTTAGATTACAATCTAAGGAGACCTACTAGGAACACTTTACCATATATATATATATATATATATATATATATATATATATATATATATATATATATATATATATATATATATATACTTGTATCCTTTCCACTCAAATCAACCCTCCAACATTCGAATACAAGATCCACTCCGTTGAAGTTGATCTATACTATTTCAAGTATCTATAAACCAAAAATCAAGTGTTTTAAATACTTTTTGCCCATCCATCAAGCGACGCAAAATGGACGGCCGAAAGTAGTGAGTTGGTTAGATCTATGTCTTTAGACATACAAATTCTCAATCCGGCCATTTCATTATGATCTAAACATTTAAAAACCCTTATAAACTAATTTTTGTTAGATTTCAAATGTTCTACACCGTTAAACTAACCAACTCACTATTTAGGCCGTCCGTTTTTCCCCTACTTGATGGATGGGTAAAAAGTATTTAAAACACTTGATTTTTGGTTTATAGATACTTGAAATAGTATAGATCAACTTCAACGGAGTGGATCTTGTATTCGAATGTTGGAGGGTTGAATTTGAGTGGGAAGGATCCGGGATCAAATCCTTTTGAAAGGATACAAGTCTATATATATATATATATATATATATATATATATATATATATATATATATATATATATATATATATATATATATATATATATATATATATAGAGAGAGAGAGAGAGAGAGAGAGATAGACTTGTATAGTTCCAAAAGGATTTGAACCCGAATCCTTCCCACTCAAATACCAACATCCGACATTCGAATACAAGATATATTCTTTGAAGTTGATCTATACTATTTCAAGTATCTATAAACCAAAAATTAAGTATTTTGAATACTTTTTGCCCATGCATCAAGTAGGGAAAAACGGACGGCCTAAATAATGAGTTGGTTAGTTTAACGGTGTAAACATTTAAAACCTAATAAATTGGTTTGTAGAGGTTTTTAATGTTTAGATCATAATCAAATGGTCAGATCGAGAATTTGTATGTCTAAAGACATATATCTAATCAACTCACTACTTTCGACCTTCCATTTTGCGCCGTTTGATGGATGAACAAAAAGGATTCAAAACACTTGATTTTTTGTTTATAGATACTTGAAATTATATAGATCAATTTCAACAGAGTGGATCTTGTATTCGAATGTCGGAGAGTTGTAGTTGAGTTAGAAGAATTAGGGCTCAAATCCTTTTGGAAGGACACAAGTCTATATATATATATTTATTTATTTATTTATTTATATCAGAAAAATGTATATCAGCCGACAGCTGAGAGTGTCTCTCAGCTGGCGATGACGTGACATAATATATGCCACAGAACTAGGTAATCTTTATAGGGCCCCGCTTTTAGAAATATCTAAAATTAGTAAAAGATCCTGCTGGGTAATCTTTTATATACATGTATCAGATCTCTCTGCCCTGTCATCTTTGATGTCGAGCCCATCATATTTCATATCTGGCCACCCCATCTCGTTGCCGGCCTACCCACTTTTTCTTTAACTGAATGTGAATTAGGTCTCTTCAAGTGCAACTTCATTAACGAACGAAACAAATGCAAACAGAGAGAAAAGTTTGGATTTATGAGTCAGAGGTTATGTTTTTTCAGATTTTATATATTATTCATGTCATTGGTCTGTTGTTCTCAGTCCTCACTGTAAGTAATTATTACGTTTGTATCGAGATTGCGACCATAGTCGCAGACACAAGATTTATATGAAGAATTTGTGTAATACCCCGTTTCCGGAATACGTACTTAGTTGCGTATTCAGCTTTTCGATCGTATTTTTCGATTTACTTCCCGTATTTGACCGATTTTAATTTCAAATATCATTTTCTAAAATATTAGATTTTATGAGAATTTCTGGAATTTTCTAGAATTTAAATGAATTTCTTCAAACCGGTGTCGACCAGTGCCGCTGATCGATTCCCGAATTTTTATCTTACAAACTGTTTAGAAATTCTAGAAGATTCTTTAGACATTTCTGCTTAGAATAATATTCCTTACTTAAATACTTTTTCTGAAGATTTTACGAATTTATGGATATCCCACCGGAGTCGGCAGAAGACTGATTCCAGTATTTTTATTTCACAAACAGTTAGGAATTTCTAGAAAGTCCTTTAGGCATTATTTCTTAGAATCATACTTCTCATCTAAATCCTTTTTCTGAGAGTTTTATGAATTTATGAAAATTCTTTCGGAGTCGGTAGGTAACTGATTCCGGGATTTTTAACTTAAAAACTATAAAGTATTTCTTCAAATGGATTTCACTATAGGTCTTCATATAATATTATTGATTTTTGGTGAAAATTGCGAGTCGTTCCGAGATACTTGAATTTCGGACGATTTCGGTATTTTCCGAAATGTTTTCCCGCATACTCGACTTTAACTCGAGAATTTGTGTTTCTGATATTTTCATTTTTGGAGACCAAGAAAATATCTTCTCATTTCATTTCTTTTTCCTTTTTCCTTTCTCTATTTTCCTTTCCTTCATCTCTAAGCCAAAGGATTTTCCAATTTCCAAAAATTCCAACAATTCAAATTTTACAACAAATATCTCAAATTCCACACTCTTCCTCATTAATGCCCTCTTTCTCTCTCTCTCTCCATGGCCGGCCACCATTGGCCAAGGGAGACACCTCACCCCCTTTTTTACACAAAAACCCCTCTCAATTTCTTTATTTGCATTCCCTTTACAAAAATCAAATCCTATATAAGTTTTTCCTTTACAATTCTTTTTCTTTTCTTCACTTCACCAAGAAAATAGCCTTCAACCTTTCTCCTCCATCTCAAACCCTAATTCCAAAGAACACCTCAAGGCCTTCATCTTCTTCTCAAGCTACCACAACCCTTGGATTTGGATCGCATCTCTCTTCGTCGGAAGTATCGCCAAAGACCTAGTTGGTGATATCGTCGACCACAATCTTTCGGAACTCGTAAAAGTTTCACACAACCGATCGAAGTGAGTATAATTACTCACCAAGACTTGCAATCTTCCTTGTATACTTGTGTTGACAAATCATGTCCCCTTAAGTCATCAAAATCATATTTTTAGCTATCAAAAATAACCACCACAAAAATCTGATTTTTGACCTAACAGCAGCATTTTTCAGAACTTCGGTCGACCGGCCCAAGGGGGGCAGTCGACCGATGTGCACAAACGTGCACAGTTTTGAGTAGGCGGTCGACCGGTTCACCAACCAGTCGACCGGTAGAAAACCTGGAGCTCACGCATTTTGTCCGGTCGACCGGCAGTCGACCGGCAGTCGACCGTTAACCTGTTTTTGGGCAAAAATTGTTGTTTCTTTTATGAATTGGATTTTACCCTTGCTTCACATATGATATACTATTCTTGTTCATGCTCTATGATTTGTACTACATGACATGTTACTTGATGGACCTCATGACTTGTTACTTCTTGACTCGTTATCATATATTCTCATTTTAGGACTTGTTAAATATGAAATATCTCCATCTCTTCATGCTATCACTTAAACACCAAGCATGATACACTCGACTATTTTATAAAATGGACCAACTTACACATGGGACGGGGGAAATATGCGGATATCGGTATGTGTTCGTGTTTACAGTGGTATTAGGTTTATTGTACAATTATATTCCGGTCTGACCTGAGGGCCTCCAGGGGACCGAGGGGAGTGCTTGCTCCCTATTCCTGAATACTGTCATGACTAAGGGCATACATAAGACCCTCCTGTTAGGCCTTGCGGCTGGTTCCGTCATCAAGCAACGGAACACCCTGGACCGTGGTCCCGGGCATGTACGGGACCCACTGTAAACATAGTTCGTCGATACAACCGCTGTTTCCAATAACAAACTTGCTTTACTAGGATATGGATCTATGTGTTCTGGGACGCTGGGTCACATAGCTAGATATCACAGTAAGACAAGTAATAATAATTGTAGACTTAATTTGTACATTCATTGCATTATGACTTTACCTTATTATGTTTTCATCACTTGTTAGTCGATGCTATTTATTACTGTTCCATCTTCTTTATTCCTGTCCCTTAGCCACTTGGCTACAGTTGTTTACTATTATATGTCTTGATTCCTTGGATTTGCATATTCAGATTCTGAGGCTTGGAACGAAGTGGAGCCATCCACAGAGGACCAGGCTTATTTCAGTGAGCAGGCTGACCAACTCTAGTTCCCTCGTGCCAGACTCTTCCTTTTGGCTCACGAATCTTCATCCATTACGTGAGCATCTTGTGTACATGTTTGTATATTGTCTTTTTGGACTTGGATATGATAAATAACACTTGTAAAGTGTATTACTTTATCATAGTTTGTATAACTTTGTACTTGTATCTTGTAAGTTGGCATATGAATACACCACGCTTTGTGTTGTACTCTGATTCCTTATTGTACTTTTATGCTTAGCGTATATACGTGGGGGCTTCTTCTGACCTACATATATACGTCGCAGTGACGTCCCCGTATCCGTGGAATCGGGGCGTTACAGGTTGGTATCAGAGCTTAGGCTCTCACACCTAAAAGTACAATCAAGTGGCAAATTCTAGTAATTTGCGAATGCCAACTACAATGTACAGAGTTATCAAGTCCTTCTTGATTCCGTCCTTGATTCATTTCCTTGTGTTCTAAACTCCTTCCATCCATTTGTTTCCAATTCCAGTTATCCTATTCCAATTCGGTATGGAGAGACGATCGGGTCGTAACAATATCGGGCAAGTACCGAATGGACCTGTAGGAGGAGAGAATGCCGATGTCCTGAGAGTTATTCAGGCCATGATGGAGAACCAGCAGCAGCAGACTGAACTCCTCAGGCAGGAGTTAGCAGCCCCGAAGGAGCAGAGACCGGGAAACATTTCAGATTTCCGACGGCTGCAACCAGCAATTTTCACAGGAGGAGAGAAGCCATTGGATGCTGAGCAATGGCTGACGGACACCACTGATTTGCTGAATGCAGCCCGTGTCCCGAAGGAGAACCAAGTAGAGGTTGCTAAGATTCAGCTGAAAGACATAGCTCGAACTTGGTGGTTAGCCGAGGAGGCCCGCTTGGAGAAGCCTGTCACTTGGGACACGTTCTCCAAGAGTTTCTACAGCCGATTCTTCCCTGCTACGGCGCAGAAAGATATGGAGGAGCAATTCATCAGACTCCAGCAGTGGAACAAGTCCGTGGATGAGTATGCCGCGGAATTCCTTAGACTCAGCCGCTTTGCTCCGTACATGGTGACGGATGAGGAGAAGCGAGCAAGCAGGTTTCAGCAGGGCCTACAGATGGACATTCAGATGTTCCTAATGCCCCATCATCTGAAGACCTATGCAGAAGTTCTCACCATCGCTCGAGAGGTGGAGCGTGGGTTTGAGAAGAAGCAAGGAGACCAGATGAGGAATCAGGCCATGAAGAGGCCGTTTGTCCCAATGGGAAGAGGAGGACCATACAGAGCAGCAAAGGTTCTGGCAAGACCACCATTCAGACCAGCTCCTTATCAGATGGCTCAATCAGGTCCTATCTGCAATTATTGTCAGAAACTAGGTCACACTCAGCAGAACTGCCGTAGAGCAAATGGGTTGTGCTTGGTGTGTGGTTCCCGAGATCATTCTGTCGAGACTTGTCCACACAGGAGGATGGGGATTGCCAATCAGACTATGCCAGCACTTCCAGGACCCAGTGGACAGAGAGTGCTGCCAGGGCCACTTGGGCAGAGGAACCAGGGACCAGTGATGAGGAGAGCTCTCCCCCTTCCTCCACAGCAGATTGTTCGTCCAGTGCAGAGAGGAGCCAGGACTGCAGCAGGGCGTGGTAGAGGTCAGGCTTACAACCTGACAGAAGCAGAGGCTGAGGCTTCTGAGGAGGTGATTATAGGTAACATCAGAGTACATTCACTACCTGTTCTCGCTCTCTTCGATTCAGGTGCATCCCACTGTTATATCTCAGATAAATTTGTGGCTTTACATTCTATACCTGTTAGATCATTAGACCACAAATGGGAGATAAGTACAGGGAATGGGGTAGTTATATCTTCTCAGGCTTGTACTGATTGTCCAGTAGAACTTTGTGATAAGACTTTGGCCATAGATATGCTCGTACTAGACACCAAAGGGTACGACGTAATCTTAGGCATGACCTGACTCAGTCAGTACTATGCAGTTATTGATTGTAGGGAGAAGAAGATTAATTTCAGAATCCCTCATCAACCGGAGTTCCAATTTAGTGGAGAAGTGAAGTCTACCAAGGGAAAGACTCAGATGACTACTTCGGAGGTTCAGAAGCAGAAGGTACCGGTGTGGGATGAATTCCCAGAAGTGTTTGCTGAGATTTCAGGACTGCCACCGGAGAGGATGATTGAGTTCTCCATTGACACAGTTCCAGGAGCAGCTCCTATATCCAAGGCTCCGTACAGGATGGCACCGACGGAGTTAGAAATTCTGAAGAAGCAGCTGCAGGAGTATTCAGATAAGGGATTGATTCGGCCAAGTACATCACCATGGGGAGCTCCAGTGCTATTGGCAAACAAGAAGGATGGTGGTAAGAGACTTTGTATTGACTATAGGGAGTTGAACAAAGTTACCATCAAGAACAAGTATCCCTTACCCAGGATTGATGATCTGTTTGATCAGCTTCATGGAGCCCGTGTATTCTCTAAATTGGATTTACAGTCGGGTTACCATCAGCTAAGGGTGAAGAAGGAGGATATTCTGAAGACTGCATTCAGGACCCGTTATGGCCACTATGAGTTTCTAGTGATGCCTTTCGGAGTCACTAATGCCCCTGCAGTTTTCATGGACTTGATGAACTGAGTGTTCTCGCCCTATCTGGATCAGTTTGTTGTTGTTTTCATAGATGACATCCTGATCTATTCAAAGAACAACAGGGAGCATGCAAAACACTTGAGGATTGTGTTGCAGACTTTACAGCAGGAGCAGCTTCATGCCAAGAGGAGCAAGTGTGATTTCTGGTTGGACAGCATAGCTTTCCTTGGACATATGGTTTCAGCAGAAGGAATTTCAGTTGATCCCAGCAAAGTCCAGGCAGTAAAAGATTGGCCAGTTCCGAGGACGGTGACTGAGATTAAGAGTTTTCTTGGACTAGCCGGATATTACAGACGCTTTGTCCAGGATTTCTCTAGGATTGCAGCTCCGTTGACCCAGCTCACCCGGAAAGGAGTAAGGTACATATGGACAGAGGAGTGTACCGCAGCATTTGAGCAATTGAAGCATAGGCTCATTTCAGCTCCAATCTTGAGGACTCCCTCAGGGAGAGGAGGGATGGTCATATTCAGTGATGCATCGGGAAAAGGCCTGGGATGTGTACTTATGCAACATGATCATGTTATCGCATATGCATCTAGGCAACTGAAGCCTCATGAGAGGAATTACCCAACTCATGACTTGGAGTTGGCAGCTGTGATTTTTGCCTTGAAGATTTGGAGGCACTACCTTTTGGGAGATAAAGTGCTGATATACACAGATCACAAGAGCCTCAAGTATATCTTTTCACAGAAAGAGTTGAACATGAGGCAGAGGCGGTGGTTGGAGCTTATGGCAGACTATGATATTGACTTGCAATATCATCCAGGCAAGGTCAATACAGTTCCAGATGCACTGAGCAGGATGCCAGAGAACAGGGTGCTAGTCCAAATCACTCAGCAGAAGGAGTTGATTCGAGATTTCATCAGATTAGATTTGATGTTGGTGCAAGGAACTGAGAAGGCAGGGCAGCTCATGGCTTTACAGATCCAGTCATCATTGATTGATGAGATCAAGGAAGCTCAGAAGGAGGACCCCAGATTACAGATATTTCGAGCTCAGGTGGAGGCTGGATTGAGGACTGATATCTGTATCCATCCAGATGGTGCTTTGTATTTTGGAAGCAGGCTTTGTATTCCCCAAGGAGAAGTCAGACAGAAGATTTTGGAGGAAGCACACAGTTCAGCTTATTCCATACACCCGGGGGGAACCAAGATGTATCAGGACTTGAAGAAACACTTTTGGTGGAATGCCATGAAGAGGGAGATAGCCCAGTTTGTTGCCAAGTGCTTGGTGTGCCAGCAGATAAAGATAGAGCACCAGAGGTCAGCTGGACTTCTACATCCTTTACCGATACCCGAATGGAAGTGGGAACACATCACTATGGATTTTGTCACAGCATTACCTCGCAGCCCCAAAGGTAATAATGCTGTGTGGGTTATCATTGATCGTCTCACCAAGTCAGCTCACTTCATACCATTCCGGGTAGGTCAGACAACAGAGGTTCTGGCAGACAAGTATATGAAAGAGATAGTTCGTCTACATGGAGTTCCAGTCAGTATTGTTTCAGATAGAGACACCAGATTCAGATCTCATTTCTGGGAGAGTCTCCAAGAGGGTCTGGGAACTCGTCTGAAGTTCAGTACATCATATCATCCTCAAACAGACGGACAATCTGAGAGGACTATCCAGATCCTTGAAGATATGCTTAGAGCCTGCATGATAGAGTTCAAGGGATCATGGGAAGACCATCTTCATCTAGCTGAGTTTTCTTACAACAACAGCTATCAAGCCAGTATTAAGATGGCACCCTTTGAGGCATTGTATGGGAGGAAATGTAGGTCACCGATTTGTTGGGATGAAGTCGGTGAGAGGAGTCTTTTGGGACCTGAGATCCTAATGCAGACAACAGAGAAAGTCAGGATTATCAGAGATCATCTCAGGGCAGCTCAGAGCAGACAGAAGAGTTGGGCAGACACACGGAGGAGGCCATTGGAATTCCAGATTGGAGATCATGTATTCTTGAGGATATCACCTACCAAGGGAGTAATCCGGTTTGGTATTCGTGGAAAGTTGAGCCCGAGATATATCGGCCCATTCGAGATTTTGGAGCGAGTGGGAGATGTGTCTTACAGATTGGCCTTACCTCCATCTTTGGACGGTGTGCACAATGTTTTCCACGTATCTCAGTTGAGGAAATATGTAAGGGATGATAGTCATGTTCTGGATCACTCCGAGCTGGAACTACAGCCGGACTTATCATATCAGGAGCAGCCGATGACCATTTTGGATAAGAGTGTGAAGACACTGAAGAACAAGGCTATACCTTTAGTGTTGGTGTCTTGGAACCGGCACGCGCCAGGAGAGGCCACTTGGGAACGAGAGGATGTTATCCGAGAGCGTTATCCTCAACTCTTCGCATCTTGATTGGTAAGACTCTTTCCTTCTATTCTTCTCAACTGTTATTTTCCATCTTATCCTTCTCTATATCTGTTACCTTTCCTGTTACCTTTCACTTTACGAAATTTCGAGGACGAAATTTTTGTAAGGTGGGTGGATTGTAATACCCCGTTTCCGGAATACGTACTTAGTTGCGTATTCAGCTTTTCGATCGTATTTTTCGATTTACTTCCCGTATTTGACCGATTTTAATTTCAAATATCATTTTCTAAAATATTAGATTTTATGAGAATTTCTGGAATTTTCTAGAATTTAAATGAATTTCTTCAAACCGGTGTCGACCAGTGCCGCTGATCGATTCCCGAATTTTTATCTTACAAACTATTTAGAAATTCTAGAAGATTCTTTAGACATTTCTGCTTAGAATAATATTCCTTACTTAAATACTTTTTCTGAAGATTTTACGAATTTATGGATATCCCACCGGAGTCGGCAGAAGACTGATTCCAGTATTTTTATTTCACAAACAGTTAGAAATTTCTAGAAAGTCCTTTAGGCATTATTTCTTAGAATCATACTTCTCATCTAAATCCTTTTTCTGAGAGTTTTATGAATTTATGAAAATTCTTTCGGAGTCGGTAGGTAACTGATTCCGGGATTTTTAACTTAAAAAACTATAAAGTATTTCTTCAAATGGATTTCACTATAGGTCTTCATATAATATTATTGATTTTTGGTGAAAATTGCGAGTCGTTCCGAGATACTTGAATTTCGGACGATTTCGGTATTTTCCGAAATGTTTTCCCGCATACTCGACTTTAACTCGAGAATTTGTGTTTCTGATATTTTCATTTTTGGAGACCAAGAAAATATCTTCTCATTTCATTTCTTTTTCCTTTTTCCTTTCTCTATTTTCCTTTCCTTCATCTCTAAGCCAAAGGATTTTCCAATTTCAAAAATTCCAACAATTCAAATTTTACAACAAATATCTCAATTCCACACTCTTCCTCATTAATGCCCTCTTTCTCTCTCTCTCTCCATGGCCGGCCACCATTGGCCAAGGGAGACACCTCACCCCTTTTTTTACACAAAAACCCCTCTCAATTTCTTTATTTGCATTCCCTTTACAAAAATCAAATCCTATATAAGTTTTTCCTTTACAATTCTTTTTCTTTTCTTCACTTCACCAAGAAAATAGCCTTCAACCTTTCTCCTCCATCTCAAACCCTAATTCCAAAGAACACCTCAAGGCCTTCATCTTCTTCTCAAGCTACCACAACCCTTGGATTTGGATCGCATCTCTCTTCGTCGGAAGTATCGCCAAAGACCTAGTTGGTGATATCGTCGACCACAATCTTTCGGAACTCGTAAAAGTTTCACACAGCCAATCGAAGTGAGTATAATTACTCACCAAGACTTGCAATCTTCCGTGTATACTTGTGTTGACAAATCATGTCCCCTTAAGTCATCAAAATCATATTTTTAGCTATCAAAAATAACCACCACAAAAATCTGATTTTTGACCTAACAGCAGCATTTTTCAGAACTTCGGTCGACCGGCCCAAGGGGGGCAGTCGACCGATGTGCACAAACGTGCACAGTTTTGAGTAGGCGGTCGACCGGTTCACCAACCAGTCGACCGGTAGAAAACCTGGAGCTCACGCATTTTGTCCGGTCGACCGGCAGTCGACCGTTAACCTGTTTTTGGGCAAAAATTGTTGTTTCTTTTATGAATTGGATTTTACCCTTGCTTCACATATGATATACTATTCTTGTTCATGCTCTATGATTTGTACTACATGACATGTTACTTGATGGACCTCATGACTTGTTACTTCTTGACTCGTTATCATATATTCTCATTTTAGGACTTGTTAAATATGAAATATCTCCATCTCTTCATGCTATCACTTAAACACCAAGCATGATACACTCGACTATTTTATAAAATGGACCAACTTACACATGGGACGGGGGAAATATGCGGATATCGGTATGTGTTCGTGTTTACAGTGGTATTAGGTTTATTGTACAATTATATTCCGGTCTGACCTGAGGGCCTCCAGGGGACCGAGGGGAGTGCTTGCTCCCTATTCCTGAATACTGTCATGACTAAGGGCATACATAAGACCCTCCTGTAGGCCTTGCGGCTGGTTCCGTCATCAAGCAACGGAACACCCTGGACCGTGGTCCCGGGCATGTACGGGACCCACTGTAAACATAGTTCGTCGATACAACCGCTGTTTCCAATAACAAACTTGCTTTACTAGGATATGGATCTATGTGTTCTGGGACGCTTGGGTCACATAGCTAGATATCACAGTAAGACAAGTAATAATAATTATAGACTTAATTTGTACATTCATTGCATTATGACTTTACCTTATTATGTTTTCATCACTTGTTAGTCGATGCTATTTATTACTGTTCCATCTTCTTTATTCCTGTCCCTTAGCCACTTGGCTACAGTTGTTTACTATTATATGTCTTGATTCCTTGGATTTGCATATTCAGATTCTGAGGCTTGGAACGAAGTGGAGCCATCCACAGAGGACCAGGCTTATTTCAGTGAGCAGGCTGACCAACTCTAGTTCCCTCGTGCCAGACTCTTCCTTTTGGCTCACGAATCTTCATCCATTACGTGAGCATCTTGTGTACATGTTTGTATATTGTCTTTTTGGACTTGGATATGATAAATAACACTTGTAAAGTGTATTACTTTATCATAGTTTGTATAACTTTGTACTTGTATCTTGTAAGTTGGCATATGAATACACCACGCTTTGTGTTGTACTCTGATTCCTTATTGTACTTTTATGCTTAGCGTATATACGTGGGGCTTCTTCTGACCTACATATATACGTCGCAGTGACGTCCCCGTATCCGTGGAATCGGGGCGTTACAATTTGACCTTGGTCACTATCCTTATCAACAATTTTTAACCTTTTATGTAGTAATAATGCGACCTTAATCGTAGTCCTAAAGAAATTAGAATACTTATTTATTAATTTTTTTATACATAGATATTATATTTTTTAGGAATGCGACTAAGCTCGCAGTGGTCAATAAAATTTTTTTTAATTGTTATAAATTGTGACCTTAGTCGCAGTCTACAATTATATTATGATTGTATCATGGGAAACTCATAGACATGTCATTTTTTTGTTCTTTATTGATATACAAATGAATCATTTTTTGTAGAAATTTATGATATGATCTGTAAGATTTTACAGACTGCGGCCATAGTTGCAGCTTACTTATGATTTTATATATTTGTTCTTTACTGCGGCTGTTGTCTGTTTTTTCATGTACAAAAAGAACTTTGCATTTGCGTTACGCACTGTGATCGTAGTCGAAGTTTTTTAATTTGTGATATTTAGTGAAATATACTGATTTGAGAGGATTGCGATCATGATCGCAGTGTCAAATGTTAATACAATTAACTTTGGACTGCGAGCATGATCGCAGTCTTTAACTTGCTTGAATGTACAACGATCAACTATTTTTTATCAGTACTACGACAATGATTATAGTTTCATGTATCAAGTTAGTTAATTTCGTATAGTGCACATCTTCCTTTACCGAAATTAAATTTTAATGCATCTCTTTTTTTGAGACCATTACTGTGTCACGATAGATAGGATATTAATTACTGCAATTACGTCAGAGTATTTAATATAGTATTTTATAATTTGTGATATACGCGGACTGCTCTCACGGTCGCAGGGCTAATCTACTTTTTTAGGTCTGATTGTTGCTAGGACTGTGACATTTGTTGATTTTATAAACGATCAAAATTTGTTACATGTGACATGCGAATAAGGAGTGGGACTATGGTCGCAGTGCTTAACGCTGGTATGTTTCGTCTATTATTTCTATGCCTGCTTTGTTCATTATCCGTTTGAATTTTATTACTGTTTAGTAAGGATCGCGACTAAGGATTATTTGTTTTAGAGTTAACAGGATTTTAAAGTCTGCGACTAAAGTCGCACTCATGATATAAAATTGGAAGTTGTGTTATATTAGGACAACGATCATGATCGCACTGCTCATATATTTTGATAATATCTGAATGTATGTGTACTGCGACCTTGCTCGCATTTATAATGTACATTGAAAATAAAGCATTTCTTTGTATCAAGACCATAGTCGCAGTTCATTAAAATTGAATGAAATATTGTCCAACCAATCTGCAAATATTGTGGCAATTACGAGAATATCAAATTTATAAATATCTGCATATAAAAATTATTGTGACAATTACGATCTCTTTTTTCACTTTATTTTTCGATGTAGATGAATTAAGAAATTTATAAATGCATATCAATTTAATGAAAATTTCTCTGAAAATTACATATTTTTCCAGTAAAAATTCGTTGTGAATGAGTTTTTGCTAGGTTAAAAGTAAAAAATTAGAGTATTTTGATCAACGTGATTGACGATTCATTAGGCGAGATTTTTAGGTATTTTTAGTGCCCACACTCTTCCACTGATATGTTGCATAGATGACCACGTCACCACCGATTAAGAACTTTCTCAACTGACAGCGGAGGAACAGAAATCCCCCCAACAGACCACACACACAGACTTGTGTCATTCTAAAAAGATTTGAGCTCGAATCCTTCCCACTCAAATACAACCCCCGACATTCGAATACAAAATCCACTCCATTGAAGTTGATCTATATTATTTCAAGTATCTATAAACCAAAAATTAAGTATTTTGAATACTTTTTGTCCATCCATCAAGCGGCGCAAAATGGACAGCCAAAAGTAGTGAGTTGGTTAGATCTTTGTCTTTAGACATTCAAATTCTCGATCCGGCCATTTGATTATGATCTAAACATTTAAAAACCCCTACAAAACAACTTTTGTTAGGTTTCAAATGTTCTACACCGTTAAACTAACCAACTTACTATTTAGGTCGTCTGTTTTTCCCTTACATGATGTATGGGCAAAAAGTATTCAAAACACTTGATTTTTGGTTTATAAAGACCTGAAATATTATAGATCAACTTCTACAAAGTGGATCTTGTATTTAATTGTCGAATGGTTGTATTTGAGTTGGAAGGATTCGAGCTCAAATCTTTTTGGAAGGACACAAGTCTCTCTCTCTATGCTATACGTGTGTGTGTGAGGGATCTGTACCTCAGCCGCCAGCTGAGAGAGAATCAGCTGGCACAACGTGGTTGAATTTTAACTACAATTTTGGGTGCTGACATCATGGTCGCAGTTTTATATGAGGAGTGTGATTAAGTCGCAGTGTTTTTATGAGAGTTGCTGCCATGGTCGCAGTCTTTTTCTGAGGACTGCTACCATGATTGCAGTCCTAATTACACGGAAAATATATGATTTTTTAAGACTGCGACCATCTTACAGTAGACTGTGACCATGTTGCAGTGAGTTTGCGATCATATTGAAATGACAGCTGAGAGAGTCTCTCAGCTGACGGCTGAGGTACATCCCCCTTCTCTCTCTCATATATACACACATACATACATGGTAAAGACCAAAAAAATATTCTTTTATTAGTGAGAGATAATGTTCTTACAATACATAAATATATGTGTGGCAACTTTAAAATACGAGCGCGACTCGTACATGTGAGCCCAACCCAAGAGGTAAGGTTAGATTTTCGTCAATTTAAATTAGATATAAATTTTAGTGACAAATATAACATTGAGGTCAATGCCAAACAATAATAAAAATAACCAGCCACAACAATAATAGGGTGGCGATAATGATAGTGATAATGATGACAAGCAGATTAACGGTGATGCTAATGGGAGCAGTAAGGGCATAACTGAGTTATCTGTAGAGCAGTTACATTGGCAGGAACTCGATTCATATGTGTGAGCTACACATATTATAAGAGGGTCAATCTCGTGTTAACACGTGAGATTGACCCTCTTATAATATTATAAGATGTCTAAAAATTTTAAAATTTTGTCCCACTGAAACCCGACATCTTATTCACGAGTCAACACGAGATTTGTCCTCTTATAATATGTGTTCTCCAGACAAATGAACCAAATCCTATTGGCAGTGATGGAGAACGCTGGTCGTGGGTGTGAGCATGCCGTCACATTTTTTTAATTCTTATTAAAAAATTTAATATATGCATGTGTGTAATATAAAGATTTATACTTTAGTATCATCAAGGCAAATATTAGAAACTTATATTTGTTTAAATTTATGCGGTTACAAAGAAGGCGAATACAGTGGAAAGATATCTCAATAAGAAGCATGGGGTAAGAAAAGTGGTTGGTGTGTGTATATATATATTAATTTGTTTTGTTTTTTAATAACTAATTATATTTTACAAATCTATTTATATTATCAAGAAAAAAGGCTTTGGCCCAAAATTATATTTAATTTTACTTAGCAAGTGTTATTCTCAATATTTTATCACATCCTACACCAAACAAACAAATATCTCTCTTTCTTTTAGAAGTTTCCTCCTTATGGTTTTCTAAGTTTACTTTTTACTTTTACATGTCTTTGCTTAATATTGAGTTTATCTTTTTATGGAATAAAGGATAAAGATTATACTTTCTCATTTAAATAACTTCTCTTGTTATGATCTCTTTTCGTAATTTCTTCTCACTTTCATGTCATAAAATTAAGGGAAAATGTATCAGTGAAAATTAAAATAACTTTTTTTTCACAATTTTTTTTTTCAACAAAAGAAAAGGTCACAGCTTTTTCTGAAACTTGAGACCTCTTATTTTTCAACTCACTTCTTTCACCACTGAGTCAGGTCTTTGCGGCTATCTCACCATGTGAGCTCTCCTTCTTCTCCATCTTCTCTTTTTTCTTCTTCTTCTCTTTCTTCTTCTTCCTTCTCTTCTCAAGCTCATCATCATTAAGGGAGAGCATTTAAAGCGTAAAACCGCATAAACCGACTGAATCGCCGAATTTCGGGCGGTTCGGTTCGGTTTTTTTTTCAAACGGCGCGGTTTAAATTCAATTATTCGCCCTACTTCGGTTTTTACAGTGCGGGTCGGTTTCGAAAAATTAAAAACCGACCCGCCCGAAAATGGCTCTCCTCTCATCCAGAAGCTTCGTGTCACGTGTGCCTCACTGCCTCGTGCGTGTCGCGTGAGATAAAGGGTAAAATCAGTAAATCTCTGATTCTCTTTCTCTCTCGATTCCTCGAACAAAAATTGAAGAGCGGCGAGCCCTAATCCCATTCCCTCTTCTGAGTCTTCTCCTCAATCTTCACTCTTCAGTCTTCAGGGAGGCTCCGCCGGCACCGCTACTCCTCCTTGTCGTCTCCGGACTGAGGACCCCATCGGCTTTAGCCTTTTGTGATCTCTGACGACGGAAGCTTCGTCTCTAGGCTCCAGTCGCTCCTCCACCTCGTCTTCCCATTGCGATTTGACTCCCGACGACGGATCCCTCCTCCTTAGTCTTCCTCATCATCTTCGCATCTCTATCGACATCTCAAGTGAACCACGGATCTATGTAAGATTCAATTATAGCCAAATCTAGTTTTTTTTTGTGATTTATTAATCTAGGTTTTTCTTGTTTAGCTTAAGCAAAAGGATTTATTTTTATTTGTTTCCTTTTCAGTTGGAAACAATCAACAGGAAGAAGGCCACAGTGACACTGTGACAGTGTTGTGTTAAACTACTTGGATTTTTGGAAAAAATCAAAGTTAAAGGAAAATATTCGTAGACAGGTAGGTAGCATTTTAGCAACTTGTATTTTGAATAATTGATTTTGTTTTCTTGAATTTCTTCCTGTTGAGTGTTGAACAGATGAAATAATATAAAAGCCAAGTTTAAAGGTCATCCATCCTTCATATGAGAAATTACACAAACACTGAAACAGGCTAAACAGCTCTTTCTTGTGATTTTCTTAATGCTCAGTTGCTTTGTTCTAATTTCTTTTGCACTTAAAACTGATCACTGATCAGTTATCACTTCAATCTTCATCTTAGAAACTAGAAAGTTTAGGTAATTCAGTAATTGCATATGTTTTTAATTAAAGCTGCTTAAGTGCTTAAGCATATATTTAATATTTTTCTTCTCTCTAGTCTAGGGCATCACCCAAAGGAAATTTGAAAAATGAAAGAGAGCTCAAGGCCTCCATTGGCACCGTCAAGCTCCCGACCTCCTTCTTCGGGGCCATCAACCTCCCGCCTCCTTTAGCATCATCAAGCTCCCGACCTTCTTTGGCACCATAACTGCACCTCAAGCATCCCCGCCGCCTACCGAACAGTTGACAACTGGCTCATCTTCAGGTTCAGTTGAGGTTAGTTGATTAATTTTAAGCTTTTCTAAATTTAATTTACTGAAATTCTAAATCTTGAAAATTTAAAATATACGATAATAATTACTTATCTAAATTTAATTTGTCCGTAGGTTGATCACGGAAAGAATCCAGCGGAGTCTCAGCCTACTAACAAAACCAAGAGAAAGAGCTTAAGGAAAAGATCTACGGTATGGTTGCATTTTAAAACTTTTCAAGAAAATGGACATGCTAAAGCTGAGTGCAAGTATTGTAAGAAAGTGTACAATGCTGATCCACGTGTGAATGGTACATCTACATTGCATACTCATGCGGAAAATTGTAAGAAGACCCACATAATGAAGAAACCCGACAAAAATTGTTAAGTTTTCAACAACCAATAGGAGGAAGTGGTGGAGAAGATAGTCTTAGCAATTGGAAGTATGATGAAGTGGCTATAAGAAAAGCGCTTGTATACTTGATAATTCTTGATGAACAACCATTCAAATTAGTGGAAGGTGTTGGATTCTGATACTTCATGTCTATTGCATGTCCTAGATTTCATCTCCCATCCCGTTGGACAATCTAAAGAGATTGTTACCAACTTTACATTGATGAGAAGGAAAATTTAAAGAATTTATTGAAAGCTACATGTCAAATGGTATCTTTTACAATAGACACTTAGACTTATATTCAAAATATCAACTACATGTGTCTCACTGCACATTAGATTGATAATGATTGGAAATTAAACAAAAGAATTTTAAACTTTTGTCTAATTCCTAATCATAAAGGTGACGAACTTGGTAGGGCGGTGGAGAGATGCTTGGTAGAATGGGGGATTGAAAATGTCTTTACCATAACCGTTGACAATGCATCTTCTAATGATACTATGGTCGGCTATTTAAAGAAAAGGCTTAATAATTGGAATGGAACAATGCTACATGGGAAATACCTTCATATGAGGTGTATTGCGCACATTGTTAATCTTATTGTTAATGATGGGATTAAAGAATTGGGCTCTTCTGTTGCTAGGGTGCGCTCAGCCGTGAAGTATGTGAGGAGTTCTCCTTCTCGATTACAAAAGTTCAAGAATTGTGTTGAGATTGAAAAAATTGAATGGTCTAAAACCTTATGCTTGGATGTGCCTACTAGATGGAACTCCACATGTTTGATGTTGAATACCGCATGCAAATATGAAAGAGCTTTTGAAAGATATTGTGATGAAGACCCATTTTTTAGAAATCAAGTGTTAAGTGGAAATGAAAACAATGAGGTGCCGTCAGAGGATGATTGGACTAATGCAAGAAGGTTGTGCATTTTTCTTGAAAAGTTTTATGAACTCACTTTGCGTGTTTCTGGTTCTTTGTATGTAACTAGCAATAGTTTTCTTCATGAAATTAGTAATGTCGCTTGTGAGTTGATAGATCAACAAGAAAGTGGAGATTTAGAATTAAGGAACATTGCCCACAAAATGCAAGAGAAGTTCGACAAGTATTGGGGGAATTGGGAGAAGACTAACATGTTGATTTACATTGCCGTGCTTCTTGACCCCCGATATAAGGAACAATATGTACAATTTGTTCTTGAACTTCGTTATGGTGCGAGTGAAAGTTTAGAGAAGATGAAGATTGTAAAAGAGGCCGCATCATTTATTATTTAATGACTACAATATAAGGTATGAAAGTTCAAACGAACAATCGAGTGAGATGGCCCAATCTTCAAGCAATATTGCCAATGTTTCCTCTTCCTCTTCTTAATCATTAGATGTAAGGAGTCGCTTTAAAAGGATGAGAACCGGTGTTGGAGGTGAGGAGACAAAGACAGAATTGGAGAAGTTTTTATGTGAAGATGCCAAAGATGATCTTTCTATATTTAACATCTTGGAGTATTGGAAAGTTAATAGCTCGAGATTTTCTATCCTACATCGAATGGTTCGGGATGTGTTTGCGGTTCCCATCTCCACCGTTGCTTCCGAATCGGCATTTAGTAGTGGTGGTCGTATCTTTGCCCCGTTTAGGAGTTCATTGACTCCAAGAATGGTCCAAACTCTTTTATGCACCGAAGATTGGCTTCGGGTCACAATGTTATCAACAAAGATGAGTATTGAAGAAGACTTGGATGCTCTTGAAACACATGATATAGGTAAATTTTTTTTTGGATTTTAATATCTGATTCAATTATTGGTTTTTAATTTAATAGATTACTTTGTTTCTTAAAATAAATATTCATTTCTTTTGATTATAGATTTGTCTAAAATGGCATCGGAACCAACAATCACGGAGGTTTAAGAAGAGAAGAAGAGTAGAACAAGTTGTTGCTTTTAATTACTATAATGAACTGGAGAGTGGAGACTGGAGTATTTGTGTACTTTGCTTTTTTTATAATATTTACTTGTGAGCTTTGCTATTTGGACAGTTTGGACCGTAATATTTGCATTGTTTTGGAGTGTTTACAGTCCAAACTTTGGACTGTAATATTGCTGTTTAGCCTGTTTTGGATTTGGACTATACTATTTTTGGCTGGCCCTTGTGTATTGGCCAGTATGGGGGCCTCTCTTTTGTTGATACATATGATGATATGATTGCCTGGCCCTTGTGTCTGATTGCCTGACCCTTGCCTGGCCCTTGCCTGGCCCTTGTGTTTGATGTATCATGTATGTGGGGCCTCTCTTTTGTTGATACATATAGTTTGCAAATCTGTGATGCCTGATTGCCTGGCCCTTGTGTATGGCCAGTACGGGAGCCTCTCTTTTGTTGATACATATGATGATATGATTGCCTGGGCCTTGTGTCTGATTGCCTGGCCCTTGCCTGGCCCTTGTGTCTGATGTATCATGTATATGGGGCCTCTCTTTTGTTGATACATATTGTTTGCAAACCTGTGATGCCTGATTGCCTGACCATTGTGTATGGCCAGTATGGGGGCCTCTCTTTTATTGATACATATGATGATATGATTGCCTGGCCCTTGTGCCTGGCCCTTGTGTCTGATGTATCATGTATATGGGGCCTCTCTTTTGTTGATACATATTGTTTGCAAACCTCTGATGCATGATTGCCTGGCCCTTGTGTATGGCCAGTATGGGGGCCTCTCTTTTGTTGATACATATGATGATATGATTGCCTGGCCCTTGTGTCTGATTGCCTGGCCCTTGTGTCTGATGTATATGGGGCCTCTCTTTTGTTGATACATATAGTTTGCAAACCTGTGATGCCTGATTGCCTGGCCCTTGTGTATGGCCAGTATGGGGGCCTCTCTTTTGTTGATACATATGATTCCCTGGCCCTTGTTCGGTGTAATTTTCGGTTTGCAAGTCAGACCGAAAATCGCAGATCGTATTCGGTTCGGTGTAATGTTCGGTTTGAATGAAGTTCGGTTCGGTTCGGTTCAGTTCTGAACATGCTATGTTTTGGACCGGTTTGCAATTTTGTAAAGAAAAACTGCACCGCACCGCCCGATGCTCACCCCTAATCATCATCATCACTCTTTTCTTCATCGTCATCCATGATCTCGATGTGAACACCAGAGTCCTTTGCTTTGATGCTTCCATCGATCATGATCGAGTTGTTGACGGACTGGTAGCTGCTGTTGGTGTAAGCACTATGCTTCGGCTCCCCATTGGTGCCACTGTGCTCTGTCCCCTCAAAGAGGTGGTTCCCATTCATAACGGCCCCTTTGTTGAACCCAGCCACCGTGACGATCCCTAGGTCGCTGTTGCTGTCGTTGCCATCGGCGCGGCCGGTGAGGTGGTGGGTGAAGGTGGAGATCGTGTCTCGGGGTGTTTCTCTTCGAGAACAGCCATGGCCGAGGGAAGATTGTGAAATTTGAAGGAGATGGTGATGCTCAAGAGCAAGTGATGGGCATATATAGGGGTGAGGGCAGGGGGATGTGGTGTTGGCTTGTGAGGTGGGAAAAAAGAATTCTAGAGGGAAAGAATTACTTGGCTTGTGAGTTTCATTTCTTTTTTTCTTTTTTCTTTTTTCATTCTTTAGTTATGATCCTGTACTTGTTGATTTGGGGAATAATTGAAGGTAGATTAAGAACCTAACACAAGTTTTTTTTTTGAAAAGAAACAAGAAGGTAGTTAAATCTTTCAATTCAATAACTGTAGAGATCGAACTTTGGAGTCTTCCCCTTAGAGAGAGGGATATTACCAAAAGCAAAAAGCCAACCCACTATTAACATAACTCTTCTTCTTCTTCTGATTAGGATTCATCATATTTTTTTAGTTATATGTTCCAATATCCATTTTGGAAAGCATTTAAATCCTTGCATTTTTTTTTAATGTACTCTATATACCTACAAGCATGGTACACGCGCGAACGCACCCAGTATTAATACATTCCTGACTCGAGTCTCTGAAATTCTATTGGGTTAGGTTGAACCGTGTGCGTGCACAGCCTCACACTTGATCTTATAACATCAAGTCATGTCCTGATATTCGCTTGATCTTAGAACATCAGTCATACGCTGATATTTAAACTCCTGAAGACTCTTGGCTCATCTCATGTGAGATTAAAAAGAAATTAATTTTTGATTCATAAATGAACCAACACTGTTACCTGGGGTGCAATTGGGTCGAGTTAGGTCTGGTTGAGGGCCGACCCGAGACTAAACCTGAATTTTAATATTTAATCAGAACCCAAACCCAAACCCAATTCGGCTCTAACCTGAATACCCCAAACCGAACCCAACCCGATATGAAATTGATCTGTTCGGGTTCCATTCGTGTCGGGTTAGGTTGCTCGGGTTCGAGTCCGGTTGCTCGGGTTTCATTCGGGTCCAGATCGACCTTTCCGATTGGAAGACTTTGCAAGAAAAATTCAGTAATCGGAACCCAACGAGATCGAGAAGACTTGGCAAGAAAACGCATCAATTGGATCCCAACAATGGAGAGGAGATCGAGAAAGAGGTTGTTTGTTTGGACGTAAAAGTCGTAAAATGTCGTAATTTGTAAATGACTTACAATCCAATTACAACTATGGGTTTGTTTGGACCGTAATTCGTAAAACACTTACGCAACTCAACTATCACTTGCTTGCAACCCAATTACCACTCACTTATTGCCCACTTACTGTTATTTTGTGGTCATACAAATTTGTATTATTTTTTATGTTAATATTATTTTTTTAATATTTAGCAGTTTTAGTATTTATTTGCAGTGTTAAAAATTTTTAAATCACCAAATAGTTAATTTTGTGGTCAACTTTTTCACTTACGTCTTACACATTACGACAACAAACACCGTAAAACACAATATATATTCCTACTTACAACTTTATATTACCAACCAAATACCGTAAAACTTGTATGCGTGTAACTTATTTTCAACTGTAAAAAAATTACTAATTAAGACTTACGAATTACGACCAATTAGAACAACCAAACAGAAGAGTAGCTTGTTACAGATCTGGTGGGAAAGAACAAATAAAGTAGAAGAGAAAGGGAAGAGGAGAGAAAATGAAGACGAAGCCGCGCGCTAAGATGAAGCCACTCGCTCTCTCTCTCTCTCTCTCTGAGATTTGAGATTTTCTTTTTGTCGGATTTGAGAAGCTGAAGACGAGACTGAGACTGTGAGCTTGCTAGAGTTGGGGAGGAGAGGCTGTGGGAGTGAGGGGGAACTAGGGTGAGAATCTTGAGAGGGGGGTGTGTCGGAGAGAAAGAGAGTGGCTTCATTTTCATCTTCTCTCTGTAAATCACCTAGAGGGAGAGTGAATAGGTGATATGCTAATATAATTCAAAATTAAAAACTTTGACTAATAAAAATTAACACGTAAATAGATATCAAGAAGTGAAGTCGAATTCTTGGCAAAGGAATCTAGAACTTCTCCTCAAGATTCCTCTTTAATAAGAGTTGTGGTGCTTACTTGCTATATTGGTTCAAACAAGTGCAAGCATATGAACTATATCTAGCATGTAAAGATAAGAAAATAATAACAAGTAAGATATAAACTAGAGTGAGTAGAGTTGAGTTGAGAGAGATAGATGCGCAATCACGAACATGAGAGATTTGTTTCGAGGTTCGAGCCATTTGCTCTACGTCCACGCCTTCACTGCAATGAAGCATTTTTACTATACATGATCTCGCAAGATCACTCAACGATATAAGTTCACTTAAGAACTTTTGGGTCCACAAGTCTCTCACTTGTTCCATAACACCTACAATATGAGCCCACAAGCTCACTTTGAGGCCGCAACCTTCATCGCTTGAAATACAATGATGAACAACTTGGTGATCAACTCTTTAACCATAAACAAAAAAAATCTCACAAATAAAGATCCTATAGAATAGATATAAGAGATTGGCTAAAACTTGTGTGTGAAAACTAGGAATTTAAAATTGAAGCTCTTGAGAAAATTATTGGGAAAACTTCTCTGATGATATAGGAATTTGTAGCACAAAAACGATTTTTTCCCGAACACTTGTTTTCTTGATTTTTCAAATCTTTTTCAAAACTTAAAACTTAAATTTTAAACTTGAAAATATTGGTGTAAAACTCTCTCTTATGGGTTCTATATATAGGGAATAGGATGAGACCATTAAAGACTAATCACAGTCACTAAAAATCTGTTTAAAATCAAATAAAATAAGTACAAGCCGTTTGAGAATAAAACAAAACAGAAAATTCAAAAACTAATCGTTATAGGCAAACCATTGTCTTTTACAGCAGTGCGGTCGACCGCCCGATCGACCGCCAGCGGCTATAAATATAGTCGTTGGAGCCAGCAGTCGACTGCTCGATCAACGGTCCAGTAGGCTTGTGCAAATTACCGGCTAAATCGAGAAATCAATTGAATTGTTCAATTTCGGTTGGTTAAGTTCGGTACGAAAACAAATTCGGTTCACTGGTTCGATTCGCTATGGTTGATAGTTTTTGTGAGTTCGGTTGACTCAGTTTGGTATGATTTCGAGAGTTCTTTTAACCGTCCAAACCAAACCACATATAATTTTGGAAAAAAATTATCAGGCCCCCAAGACCGCCAGAACCCGAACTGGCCTCAACCATTCATCTAAGAGCTTTAGGTTTTTCTTCTTTCTTTCTTTCTTTCTTTCTACCTTTTTCTTCTTTTTCTTTTCCAGTGAGATTTTGGAGATTGTTATGGGCCTGAACTTCTACAGAAATAGTGAGACATGAACTCCTATTGTGAAGAATGGTGGCGCATGGATAATGCTTCTTTTAGGAATTTGATCTGGGCAGAATGTGACAAAACATTTTCTTCACAATGTCCCCCATTATTATCTTTCATTTGCAAGTTGTAGCTTTCATAGTTTAAAAATATGAAGGTACTATTGCCTGCTGGAAAATTAGCCTGCATCACAGAAAATTATCAGTTAAATATTTCCATTATATGTTTTCTTGAGTTATGATTTTTGCGTTAATTTCTTTACATTTACTGTAATATGAATCGCATCAATAGAATTTCGAGCTATGGATCTTTTTGTTGGGTATTCTGCTTAACAAGAATCAATCTGACAACTAATCAAGATCACTGAGATATCAACAATCTAATTGGCCAGGTCGGCAAATATCAGGTGGGAGGTTTTCCGTTCAATAGAACGTTCCTTAATTTAAGAACCACCTTTCAATTTCCTTCCTTGGTTAAAGCACCAATTAGACTGAATCCAAGTCAGCCTCGATATACTATAAAGTATATCCCCTGTATAAATGACTTAATCCACTTATACAGTATTTAGAGTGAGGTACGCTTATAACGAATCTCCTTAAGACAATTACGTCCCCCGCACTGGTGCTAACGGGATAATGGACGCTGGTCTCCCAAGATACAACACTCTTTCACGGTATTTGGATAGCACGACCAAATTACCGTACGGTCGAACCGTAGTCAACCAGTACCTTCACAGGATCGTTGAAGCAGCGGTACAAGGACAAATTTCAAACGAATATTTGCTTTTACTCTTCTGGAGGAGCACCCACTGTTGAGGACGAAGGAAGGTTGAAGAATATCTTTCTTCAGAAGTACCAGATTCACACAACAATTCTTATAAAAGAATATGTTGAATTTTCTGATTCCTCTTTCAGAACAATTTTTCAGAATCTCCGTTGGAAGTTGCTTCGGAAACCGAGTCACTGATTTCCCACTTCCCTTTTGAGAAGTCACTTCAGAACTCCACTTTCCAATTCAGAATGCAAACTTAGTTCGCAGTTCAGAATTTAGAGAGAGAGAAGAGAAGTTGTTGTCTTGGTGTGTTTCAATTGAGAGTCAGGAGGGCTTTATATAGCCTGCAGGAGGGGCCAACGGGTTCAAACCCAATGAAAGGTTGCACCCTTTCGACCCAGCAGTCGTGTCTGTTGGCTGCCCAAAAGATGCACCCAACAGTCACAACTGTTGGCAGTCCAACAGTTGCAACTGTTGGTATTCCAACAGTCTTGGAGCGGGTTGTTGGTTCGGATCCGGATACCCATACCCGCAGACCCGATTCAAAAAGAACCAGGCCGGGTAGGGAACCCGAACCCGAACCCAGGCCCAGGCCCGGCACCGGCGCCGGCCGGCCGGCCGCCGCCGCCGCCAGCGGCGGCGCGCGCGCGGTGGCGGGCATAGATCCCTCCCAATCGCGCGCGAAAACTCCAAGTACCCAAGGGCACGCCCTTTGTTCTCAATTTTCTTTATTTATACACCACAAACTTCCATCCCACGGCCAATGTGGGACTAAATGCTTTAAGCTACCTTTAGTCCCGTTTTGGTTTTGAATTAGGCAATCTTTGGACTTGAATATCTCATTCATTCGAAGTCGGAATTGAACATGTGAATATACCACGTTCATCACCAATGGAAGGAGAACACACTCCAACCATCATCCAGTTGATTCGATCAACGGATCTCGCCATAATTCATCTCGAAGATTCGCCTTTCATATTCTTCATTCCAACTTTTTTAAAAGAAAAGATTCAGCTAAATTCTTTTATCAGTTAACTAAATCTGTTAAAGATATTAAATTATTTCTTTTTTAAATAAATAGAATTCTAGCTGAAATGGGTGAATGGTTTAGAATCGAAGCAAACCGAACCGAAAATTTTAGTTTGTTCTGCTTTGGTTTGTCCTTCAATCAGGTTGATTTTGGTTCAGTTCAGCCCTGAACAGTTTGATCAGTTTGAAAAAAATATAAAAAAACTAAAGCAAACCAAGCCATACTAAGGCCTATCGTCCAGAAGAGCGCATTCTACTCTGCATAATTGGTGGTCAATCGGCTGATCGACTGACCACCTCAATAGGCCAACGGTCGATCGCCCGGTCGACCGAGTGCACAAGCAAATTGCTTCTGTGCACGCCCGATCGATCGTGTGTATAGCAATTTCTTGTGACACAACTGACCAACCGCCCGATCACCAAAACAGTTTTTTTTTTAAACTTCTAGAAATTCAAATAAATATTTATAAAATACACAAAATAGGTTCTTATAAATACATTTGAGAACGAATATGTGGGATTAAAAAATCACACATCTAATAAAACATGTGAACTTCTTTTTGAGATAACAAATACAGTTTAGAAATAAAAACAATATTAAAAATTGTTTTTCCAAAAACTAAACATTAAATTGAAAACAAGTTTTTCAAAACTTGTATAAATACGAAACAAGTGTCTCAACTCATTTGAAGCTCCAATGTATATGGACTAAAGTTTAATACACATATAAAACAATATGAACTTGTTTTTGTAAAATCTTCTTATAAATCAAAACACAAACTAGTTAAACCGAAAATCAAACTTTTATTATTGAAAACTAATTGGTGTGTGTATGTGTATAAGCTTGAGCAACCAAGTCTAATCTAAACTTTACAAAAATCTAAATATCCTTACAAACTAGAGTCTTCTTCTTGATATGATCTTTTTTCTCATCTTGACTCGATCAAAACTTGATTATTGTTGAGCTAGATTCCTTCTTTAGTTCTTGATATATTCCTTATACTTGAGTTCTTGAATCAACACTAATTAGCTGCAAAACTTGACTTTGAGTCTTTTTGAAAAAGGAAACACCAAAATAAGATCTCAATTAATCTATAACTTAAATAACACAAGATTATTAGTACTGTAACTATATGAGTTAGTCGTCATCAAAACTAGAGTGATGGGCCTTTGGGCCAACAATCTCCTCCTTTTTTATGATAAAAAAACTCATGGAGTTATATATGCATTGATTAGAGAAAACTTTGTAAAAGCTCCCTCTTAATTCATGCAAAACTAATAAACAACAAGGTAGGCAATAAATCAATAAAACTCAATACTAAATTTAAACATCTTTACAAACATTCATAAACAAGCAAATATATATGCATAAAATATGACATGCATATATAAACACTCAAATTTCTCTCTCTCTCTTTTTGTCACTTCATCAAAAGGGTAAAGAATCATAAAAAGTCATATGCGATATAAGTTCATGAAGAGGAGAGATGTTAACTCCCCTTGTATATATACATTATACGAAAAAGGGATGACTAAACTTTAAACCCACTGTAGGATGTCAAAAAGTGCATCAGATGCGAGCCTCACACTCCCTGTCAAAACGCTAAGGTCGCATTCCCCATAAAACCCTAGGGTCGCGTTCTGTAACGCCCCGATCCCGTAGGTACGGGGACGTTATGGCGACGTACATACGCGAGGTGCATACACGCTCACGCGCGTACGTTAAGCCTCAGTACAGTACATTACCTCCATATAAACATGAGGTCCAGCATAAAAGCAGTACAAGAATACCTGCAGAAAGAGGTTAGCGATCATAACTGTAACGCCCGATCCCGGCGATACGGGGACGTTACTGCAACGTATATACGTAAGTCCGAATTACCTTCCCGTATATACGCTAAGCATCAGTACAGACAAGAATCAGAGTACGGAAGCAAATGGTGCATTATACATTCCAACACATATATACAATTACAGAATTATCACCAGTAGTGATCCATATTACATGAATATCATATCACTAATATGCGCAAATGCGGGAATACAAGCAGATGTACAAGAGTAAAACAGCATAAAGGTACTCACGAGTTTAAAAGGAAAACTCGGAGACTCACAGGGGGGCCTGGAAGGATGTGGCTCAGGACGGTCGGCTGGAGATCCACGCTACTCTGCTGCGTTACTCTGAACACACGCTCCTAGCTCCAAGACCTGGACGTGAGAATCCAGGGAGAGTCAAATGATACTCCCCAGGCGAGTGTAGAAGCAAAACCAAGTGGTGAAGCAGGTGAGTACAATAATGCATATATCAAGTGGGAATACTCAGGAGGCAGATAGGATAGAGCAGGTAAGATAAATATGGCATGATAATCATAAAACGGGAAATCCGAATAAAACCAATCCGAGCTACCAGGTAGTCATAACATAATACTCATAAAACATGAAATCCGATATAAAGTCGGGAAAAGCAAATACGGTAAGGCACAGCACAGATTCATAGCCGTTTAAGTTGCAGGCTTTGGTATGCGTCCCATTCCACATACCTCTACTTACAACTTAAAAGCCGGTTATTATGACACTTTATTATTACTCGTCTAACCCATATATCTAGGTATGTGGCTCGGTGTACGGCCAACTCACATACATCCATATATAAGCAAGTCGAGGTTGTTATTGGAAACAGCGGTTGTATCAACGAACTATGTTTACAGTGGGTCCCGTACATACCCGGGACCACGGCCACAGGGTTGTTCCGTTGCATGGAAACGGAAGCCAGCCGCAAGGCTCAACAGGAGGGACTTATGTATGCCCTATAGATCAGGAATAAGGGAGCCAGCTCTCCCCTCGGTCCCCTGGAGTACCACAGGTCAGACCGGATATAGTGCACAATACCTAATGCCACTGTAAACACGAACACATATCGATATCCGCATGTTTCCCCCGACCCAATACAAGTTGGTCCTTTTTTTAGGATTCATTAGTTTAATTATCACTTTACGGGAAAAGCAGGAATGGACATGATCAGGAATAAGGAATACAGAAGTGCTATCTAGTCAGGTCACTGCATGTAAGCAGGAAAACATATCACTGATCATGATACAGGATAATAAAGTAAAGTTCCCGTAAAGGTGATAATCACAAGTCAAGTCATCATGCTGGGTGTCAAGTGATAGCATGACAGAGTGGTGATATTAAGCAAGCAACCAACATGACAAAAGATAGATAATAATCGGGTGGCAAGGTTATGTCAAGAGATTGATAATAGTCTGGGTAAGTCAGGTCATAACCAGAGGTCTTACCAAATAGTAGCAAGTCAGGTGGTCAGGTGTATACACTAGATGTCAGGTGATATACATGTGTTAAAAGGTAGCATGTAACTGACAGGTCTAAAATAATGGTATGGCCTGGTAACATAAAAGCAATGACCCAAAGTCCAACAAGTCCACGCCCACGAAGGGTCGGCCAGCATAAGCATAAAGCAATAAATGATATAAGCATGAAATACAATACATGAAGACTAGTGCGAGAATACTATCATAATAATGGAATGAGAAGCAAGAGGGTAGCGAGTGAGAACACTCGCCTGAATCATCCGAAACGCCGAAAGATCCGAAATCCACGGAAGCTCGGGATGCGCCATAACCTGTGATATAAATATGTGGAGTGAGAAAGAAGTAGGGTAGATGATGTTTGTCAGTGACAAGTCATGAACCTATATGTGATGTAAGTCTAAAGGGTAAGGTTCATATTCAAGAAGGAAATCACTAAGACAGGTAGGCAAGGTTAGTCGACTAGGATGGAAGAGTAGTCGACTAATAGTGGAGTTAGTCGACTAACAGTCTGGTATAGTCGACTAGAACTGGGTTCCAGAGAGTTGGGTTTTGGTTTCAGGGAATAGTTAGTCGACTGGAGTAAAATAGGTAGTCGACTAACAGATACTCTAAGTCGACTAATTGTATGGTCAAGTCGACTAGAACTGAGATACAGAAAGTTGAGTTTTGATTCAGGAGTCGACTAGGGAGAAGGGTTAGTCGACTAGGGGGTTCAAGTCGACTAGGTTTGTGATAAGTCGACTGGGGCCGAGAGTTAGGTTTTCTGGTCAGGGAAGATCAGTCGACTAGGGGTGACAAGTCGACTAGGGTGGAATTGGTAGTCGACTAATGAAGTCGCACCTTCAGTAATAAGGTCGCAGTTCAAATGAGTTAGTCGACTAGGGTCAAGGGTATAGTCGACTAAGGGTCTCTAGTCGACTAGGAACTAAGGTAAGTCGACTAATACTGTGATTCCTAGAGTTGTGTTTCTCAGGACAGAACGGATTAGTCGACTAATGGCTAGGTCAAGTCGACTAATTGTGGGGAAACAACAATCAGAACAGATTTCCTAGGGTTTTGGTTTGATGACTAAATAATCATGAATTGAAGACTAATTGCACATATATGGAAACATGAATATACAAAGAATTAGACAAGTCTTGGTGAGTAGGAATACTCACATGGATCGGTGATTGGAAGCTCTACGTGTTCGGAAGGATCGAGTTGACAATATCGCCAAATGGATCCACGGCGACACGATCGACGAAGGAAGCTACGGTCCAAAACCAAAGGAGGGTTGTGGTGGTGGTTGTGGTGAAGAGAGAGAAAGTCTAGAGAGAGAAAGTGGGATTTCTAGAGAGGGAATCTAGAGGGAGATTTCTAGAGAGAGTCTAGAGAGAGAAAGCCTAGAGAGAGAGTTAGGGTTTTCTTTAGAGAGAGAAAGTGGATGATAAGAGAGAGAATCAGGAGAGAGAGAGAGTTCAGGAGAGAGAGAAGGAACCAGGAGAGAGAGAGAGAAAGAAGGGGGGCTGCTGCCCCCCCCGCACCCACACAGTGCCCCCCCCCTTTTGGGGCACTCGGCCCTGGCCGCCGGCCAGGCGGCGGCGCCGGGCGGCGGCGCCGGCCGCCGCAGAGGAAGGAGGGGGCGCCGCCCCCTCCACAGAACACAGGGGGGCTGTTGCCCCCCCCCAGCAAGGAAAGAGGGGGGCTTTGCCCCCTCAACAGAGAGAAAAGAAAGGGGGCCTCCCCCCTCTCCGCCCCAGCACAGGGGCCCAGGTGGCCCCTGGCTGCCCGCGGCCGCCGGCACAGCGCCGGCGGCGCCATAACGGGTGGCCGGCGCGGCCACCCCAGGAGAGGAGAAGGAGGGGGCTGCGCCCCCTCCAGCAGAGAAAGAGGGGGGCTCTGCCCCCCCTCAACAGAGGCACAGGGGCCAGGCGGGCCCCTGGCCGCCCACGGCCGCCGGCTCACCGCCGCGGTGGCCCGAATCGGGTGGCGCCGGCCACCCCGAGGAGAAGAAGGGGGGGCCCCCGCCCCCTCCACAGCAGAGCACAGGGGGCCCGAGGCCCCCTGGCCACGCCCAAGGCCGCCGGCGAGACGCCGGCGGCGGATCGCCCACGCCGGGGCGGCGCCGGAGGAAAGGGAACGGAGGTGCGGTCGCTGGCGCCAGGGGAAGGAGAAGAAAGAAAGGAAGAAGAGAAAAAGAAAGAAAATGAAAAGGAAAAGGAAAGAAAAAGGAAAAGAAAATAAAAAGGAAAAGGAGGAGATATTTTGGAGGATTGTGTGGTGGAGGAATTTTTGGGGAAAAAGAAAAAGAGAATATAGAGGAAAAAGGAGTGGATGGGGAAATGGGGAAGGAAGAAAGAAAAATAAGTTAGATGATATTCCGAATCTGGAAATCCCAAACATTGAAAATACTGAAAATTGGACTGATCCGGAAAGGTCTCGAAATATCTCAAAAATAGTAAATATTATTTTAAGGTATATAGTGAAATCGGTTTTCAGAAATAAAATCCCATATTCAAATTAAAAATCCGGAAATCAACCGCCGATACCGGTCTACACCGGGTCGGTCCGGATTTTGATAAATTCTGAAAAATCCCAGAAAAATGTATTAAAGAATAAAATATGATTTTAAGAAGTAAAGTGAAAGCGAAATTCAGAATTCAATTCCGATTGTAAACTAAAAATCCTGGAATCAGTTAAACTACCGACTCCGTTGGAGTTTTCATAAAATCATAAAATCCTCAGAAAAAGAATGTAGGTAGAAAATATGATTCTAAGAAATAATGTCTAAAGGATCATTTAGAAATTCCTAACTGTTTAAGAATTAAAAACCCAGGAATCGGTCAGCGGCACTGGCCGACACCGGTTTGAAGAAATTCATTTTAATTCCAGAAAAATCTAGAAAATCATAGAAAATATATAATAATGGAAAATAATATTTAAAACTAAAAATCGGTCAAATCTAATCACCGGAAAGACCAAATCGAATAATATACTATAATCGAGTTCCTGGTTCGGACTGGGACTGACTCCGAGTCCACGAATCCAATCCAAGACAAAACAATCATATAAGGAATTCATAAAGCAAAACAAATACAGGAACAAATCGAAAAAATACGATCGGAAAATCTGAATACGCAACTAAGTACGTATTCCGGGAACGGGGTATTACAATCCACCCACCTTACAAAAATTGCGTCCTCGCAATTTCGTTAAGGGGTAAATTGAATACAAAGGGGACAAAGGTGGAATTTATACTAATTAAGATATGAAGCACTATAGGTAGGGCTCTCAAGTCAACTGAACAATAATCATCCTCCGCACTTCCGGCTGTATAAATCTTCGAATAATGCTGAATAATACTGCTGATGTCGTGGCTGTGTAATAAATGAGCCAGAATACCGAAGATAAAGAAAACCCTGATAGTCCTGAGCATAACAAAGAAGGCCGATAATTAAGAATCCGACTGCTGTCCTCTGAAAGATAGCCAGATCAAGATCGATCTGGAGAATACCAAGCTTCATAGAATTGGCCGAAGAGATCACATAATAGCTTCCTTCTGAACCAGCCACTACCTCTCTAGTCTAGTCATATCTTAAAATATATAAGGCTTCATAAAACCAAAACATAAAACCAAACCAGGAAAGGATAGGAGAGACTAGGAATCAAAGGAAAAGATAGTCAAGGAGGGATTTGAAATCAAAGGAAAGATAGTCAAGAAATAGATAACTCTGCACTTGTAGTTGGAATGTATAACCAAGACTCATGTATTCCAGTTGCAAATCTCTTTACCATTGATTCGCCTTCTGGACGTACTGAGGAAGTTAGAGCCTAAGCTCTGATACCAACCTGTAACGCCCCGATCCCGGCGATACGGGGACGTTACTGCAACGTATATACGTAAGTCCGAATTACCTTCCCGTATATACGCTAAGCATCAGTACAGACAAGAATCAGAGTACGGAAGCAAATGGTGCATTATACATTCCAACACATATATACAATTACAGAATTATCACCAGTAGTGATCCAATATTACATGAATATCATATCACTAATATGCGCAAATGCGGGAATACAAGCAGATGTACAAGAGTAAAACAGCATAAAGGTACTCACGAGTTTAAAAAGGAAAACTCGAGAGACTCACAGGGGGGCCTGGAAGGATGTGGCTCAGGACGGTCGGCTGGAGATCCACGCTACTGCTGCGTTACTCTGAACACACGCTCCTAGCTCCAAGACCTGGACGTGAAATCCAGGGGAGTCAAATGATACTCCCCAGGCGAGTGTAGAAGCAAAACCAAGTGGTGAAGCAGGGTGAGTACAATAATGCATATATCAAGTGGGAATACTCAGGAGGCAGATAGGATAGAGCAGGTAAGAATAAATATGGCATGATAATCATAAAACGGGAAATCCGAATAAAACCATCCGAGCTACCAGGTAGTCATAACATAATACTCATAAAACATGAAATCCGATATAGTCCGGGAAAAAAAAAACGAAAGGCAAATACGGAAGGCACAGCACAGATTCATAGCCGTTTAAGTTGCAGGCTTTGGTATGTCGTCCCATTCCACATACCTCTACTTACTTAAACTTAAAAAAGCCGGTTATTATGACACTTTATTATTACTCGTCTAACCCATATATCTAGGTATGTGGCTCGGTGTACGGCCACTCACATACATCCATATATAAGCAAGTCGAGGTTGTTATTGGAAACAGCGGTTGTATCAACGAACTATGTTTACAGTGGGTCCCGTACATACCCGGGACCACGGCCACAGGGTTGTTCCGTTGCATGGAAACGGAAGCCAGCCGCAAGGCTCAACAGGAGGGACTTATGTATGCCCTATAGATCAGGAATAAGGGGAGCCAGCTCTCCCCTCGGTCCCCTGGAGTACCACAGGTCAGACCGGATATAGTGCACATACCTAATGCCACTGTAAACACGAACACATATCGATATCCGCATGTTTCCCCCGACCCAATACAAGTTGGTCCTTTTTTTAGGATTCATTAGTTTAATTATCACTTTACGGGAAAAGCAGGAAATGGACATGATCAGGAATAAGGAATACAGAAGTGCTATCTAGTCAGGTCACTGCATGTAAAGCAGGAAACATATCACTGATCATGATACAGGATAATAAAGTAAAGTTCCCGTAAAGGTGATAATCACAAGTCAAGTCATCATGCTGGGTGTCAAGTGATAGCATGACAGAGTGGTGATATTAAGCAAGCAACCAAACATGACAAAAGATAGATAATAATCGGGTGGCAAGGTTATGTCAAGATTGATAATAGTCTGGGTAAGTCAGGTCATAACCAGAGGGTCTTACCAAATAGTAGCAAGTCAGGTGGTCAGGTGGTATACACTAGATGTCAGGTGATATACATGTGTTAAAAGGTAGCATTAACTGACAGGTCTAAAATAATGGTATGGCCTGGTAACATAAAAGCAATGACCCAAAGTCCAACAAGTCCAACGACCACGAAGGGTCGGCCACGCATAGCATAAAGCAATAAATGATATAAAGCATGAAATACAATACATGAAGACTAGTGCGAGAATACTATCATAATAAATGATGAGAAGCAAGAGGGTAGCGAGTGAGAACACTCGCCTGAATCACCGAAACGCCGAAAGATCCGAAATCCACGGAAGCTCGGGATGCGCCATAACCTGTGATATAAATATGTGGAGTGAGAAAGAAGGTAGGGTAGATGATGTTTGTCAAGTGACAATCAAGTGAACCTATATGTGATGTAAGTCTAAAGGGTAAGGTTCATATTCAAGAAGGAAATCAACTAAGACAGGTAGGCAAGGTTAGTCGACTAGGATGGAAGAGTAGTCGACTAATAGTGGAGTTAGTCGACTAACAGTCTGGTATAGTCGACTAGAACTGGGTTCCAGAGAGTTGGGTTTGGTTTCAGGGAATAGTTAGTCGACTGGAGTAAATAGGTAGTCGACTAACAGATACTCTAAGTCGACTATTGTATGGTCAAGTCGACTAGAACTGAGATACAGAAAGTTGAGTTTTGATTCAGGAGTCGACTAGGGAGAAGGGTTAGTCGACTAGGGGGTTCAAGTCGACTAGGGTTTGTGATAAGTCGACTGGGGCCGAGAGTTAGGTTTTCTGGTTCAGGGAAGATCAGTCGACTAGGGGTGACAAGTCGACTAGGGTGGAATTTGGTAGTCGACTAATGAAGTCGCACCTTCAGTAATAAGGTCGCAGTTCAAATGATTAGTCGACTAGGGTCAAGGGTATAGTCGACTAAGGGTCTCTAGTCGACTAGGAACTAAGGTAAGTCGACTAATACTGTGATTCCTAGAGTTTGTTTCTCAGGACAGAACGGATTAGTCGACTAATGGCTAGGTCAAGTCGACTAATTGTGGGGAAACACAATCAGAACAGATTTCCTAGGGTTTTGGTTTGATGACTAAATATCATGAATTGAAGGACATAATTGCACATGATATGGAAACATGAATATACAAAGAATTAGACAAGTCTTGGTGAGTAGGAAACTCACATGGATCGGTGATTGGAAGCTCTACGTGTTCGGAAGGATCGAGGTTGACAATATCGCCAATGGATCCACGGCGACACGATCGACGAAGGAAGCTACGGTCCAAAACCAAAGGAGGGTTGTGGTGGTGGTTGTGGTGAAGAGAGAGAAAGTCTAGAGAGAGAAAGTGGGATTTCTAGAGAGGGAATCTAGAGGGAGATTTCTAGAGAGAGTCTAGAGAGAGAAAGCCTAGAGAGAGAGTTAGGGTTTTCTTTAGAGAGAGAAAGTGGATGATAAGAGAGAGAGAATCAGGAGAGAGAGAGAGTTCAGGAGAGAGAGAAGGAACCAGGAGAGAGAGAGAGAGAAAGAAGGGGGGCTGCTGCCCCCCCCCGCACCCACACAGTGCCCCCCCCCTTTGGGGGCACTCGGCCCTGGCCGCACGGCCAGGCGGCGGCGCCGGGCGGCGCCGGCCGCCGGCAGAGGAAGGAGGGGGCGCCGCCCCCTCCACAGAACACAGGGGGCTGTTCCCCCCCCCCCAGCAAGGAAAAGAGGGGGGCTTTGCCCCCTCAACAGAGAGAAAAGGAGGGGGGCCTGCCCCCCTCTCCGCCCCAGCACAGGGGCCCAGGTGGCCCCTGGCTGCCCGCGGCCGCCGGCACAGCGCCGGCGGCGCCAGAACGGGGTGGCGCCGGCCACCCCAAGAGAGGAGGGAGGGGGCTGCGCCCCCTCCAGCAGAGAAGAGGGGGGCTCTGCCCCCCCTCAACAGAGGCACAGGGGCCCAGGCGGGCCCCTGGCCGCCCCACGGCCGCCGCTCACCGCCGGCGGTGGCCCGAATCGGGGTGGCGCCGGCCACCCCGAGGAGAAGAAGGAGGGGGCCCCGCCCCCTCCACAGCAGAGCACAGGGGCCCGAGGCCCCCTGGCCACGCCCAAGGCCGCCGCGAGACGCCGGCGGCGGATCGCCCACGCCGGGGCGGCGCCGGAGGAAAGGGAACGGAGGTGCGGTCGCTGGCGCCAGGGGAAGGAGAAGAAAGAAGGAAGAAAGAGAAAAAGAAAGAAAAATGAAAAGGAAAGGAAAAGAAAAAGAAAAGAAAATAAAAAGGAAAAGGAGGAGATATTTTGGAGGATTGTGTGGTGGAGGAATTTTTGGGGAAAAAGAAAAAGAGAATATAGAGGAAAAGGAGTGATGGGGAAAATGGGGAAGGAAAGAAAAGAAAAATAAGTTAGATGATATTCCGAATCTGGAAATCCCAAAACATTGAAATACTGAAAAATTGGACTGATCCGGAAAGGTCTCGAAAATCTCAAAATAGTAAATATTATTTTAAGGTATATAGTGAATCGGTTTTCAGAAATAAAATCCATATTCAAATTAAAAATCCGGAAATCAAACCGCCGATACCGGTCTAACACCGGGTCGGCCGGATTTTGATAAATTCTGAAAAATCCCAGAAAATGTATTAAAGAATAAAATATGATTTTAAGAAGTAAAGTGAAGCGAAATTCAGAATTCAATTCCGATTGTAAACTAAAATCCTGGAATCAGTTAACTACCGACTCCGTTGGAGTTTTCATAAAATCATAAAATCCTCAGAAAAAGAATGTAGGTAGAAAATATGATTCTAAGAAATAATGTCTAAAGGATCATTTAGAAATTCCTAACTGTTTAAGAATTAAAAACCCAGGAATCGGTCACGGGCACTGGCCGACACCGGTTTTGAAGAAATTCATTTAATTCCAGAAAAATCTAGAAAAATCATAGAAAATATATAATAATGGAAAATAATATTTAAAACTAAAATCGGTCAAATCTAATCACCGGAAAGACCAAATCGAATAATATACTATATCGAGTTCCTGGTTCGGACTGGGACTGACTCCGAGTCCACGAATCCAAATCCAAGACAAAACAATCATATAAGGAATTCATAAAGCAAACAAATACAGGAAACAAATCGAAAAATACGATCGGAAAATCTGAATACGCAACTAAGTACGTATTCCGGAACGGGGTATTACAATAACAGATAAGAAGAATAGTGATAAATATGATAACAAGAAATAAATGACCAAGATACCTATGAATAGGCTCGATGAGAATCTCCTATGTGACTCCACGGCACTATCTGATAATACTATAACTCCGATCTCCAATCTGGGCACGCAAACCCAGGGTCGTCAGAAAGCGACCTAGTGAGTGGTAAATGCAGAAGGCGGTAATAATATACTATAGTACTACAAGCACGATACTAATATATAATGATGGGGTAGTGGATACCATATAATATCAGTAGAAATATATAAACATGAAAGCAGTGAAAATACATAAACATGTCATCTTTTAATACCATCACTACCTAGTTCGGTTTTATCTGGTCATGTCTATAGTCGTGTCCAGTTTATATAATAAATAATGTTGTCTAGTGGTGACGTGTTGGAAATAACCATGGTAGTGGTGACATGATGGAAATGAACATGATAATAATGTAAGTGCACAAGTAGATGAAGTATGTAACATAACCATCTCACTGTGTTGTGCCTATGCAGCAGATAGTCCCATGCAAAACAGAATATATATAATGCAGAGTATACATGTACATGAGTAGGATGCCACCATAGAAGTATAGTATGAAACAAGTAAGGTAAACATATACAGGTAACATGATATCGGATAAAGTAGCATGAACCATAACAAGATAGCATACATGTACCAGGCATGTTATGTGATTTGTACAATAGTAGCAATCAGTACCGCCTGCTATTTTAATTACTCTCTTCCAGTGTCCCATACCACTGGCGTTCATACTGGAGCCCGCACTCCAGTCAACCCATCCGGACATGGCCTCGGGTAACCATTATCCAACGAGAGAGTAACCAAATAACAAGTGTTTCCGACGTCACTATTGTGTATACTGATTTTATTATGTTAATTGGAAACTCATGGTCGAGAGTTCTTATCGGGTAGTTTATCCCGTGCATACCCGGATCACGGCCTTTATCAAACCCCTGACTGCTAAGACCAGAGCCCTCCGCTAAGAGGGGAACATAATCAAGTAACAATAGCTCATGGAGCAATTGGTAGGTAGCACTACCATCCCCTGCATGGGAGAACAATATGGATCCAGTACATCACCCGATAAGATCTAATCAACCGTCAAGTCTCCCTATACCCCAGTTAGAGTTATGATCTTATCTGTCAAGTATACAATGAATAATACAGTATATGATACGGGTAACATGATAACTGGACCAGAGCTCTGTTGATAGCATGGAACATATAACGAGAACGAGACAATAAACATGAACTATAACAAGAACGGGAACATAGATGTGAAAGTCCACATATAGCATATCAACAACAGCTCTCATGTCCAGTATCGGGAATATCCATATCAGTAACCGGAAACAATCATATAACAAGTATACAGTAACATGGAACAGTAATACATGTAGCATGAATGGGTATCCCACAATATCAAAACGGGAATCAATCATATAACATGAATACAGTAACATGGAACAATAATACATATAGCATGAACGGGGATCCTATGACAGAATAGAGACACCCTACATGCACGTGTAACAGTGATATGCTGAGAATCCATGTAACGTGATAACACTAATATACATGCGGTATAATCCTGCATCATGGAGCATATACCGTGTAATATGTCTGTGAGAGTAATTGGAAAAACAGTAATCAGTGTATCCTATCATACAATGTCCCATGACCTGACAGTATCTATGAAATGATGATACCAGTGCATGCAATACCGGTGTCCTGCAGTCCAGCAGTCATAGCTAGTGGCAGTGTAGTGTCAGCGAATATCGTGGATCAATATACATGTGACGCTAGTTATCCACCGGTGAGACAATACATGAAGAGGAGTGTCCAAATCTATGGTCAACTAGTGGTCCCAGTGTCATGGCTGTGCAGGTATAATGACTGTGTCCGAGTTATCCATGTCAGTATTTATTGGTATTATAATTACCTTCTTATCTGCATTCTAAGTCTTCATTCTAA